>CAUYLG010056120.1:0-49947 GCA_963573385.1 Cacajao melanocephalus | reverse complement strand
CTACAGGAAAACTTTGGCTAAATATTGTAACAAAAGCTGAGCATGTATAAGTTTTGGAAGGGAAAAAAGGAAGAAAGATCAGGGTGGGAGGGAAGGAAGGGAGGAAGGAGGAAGGAAGGAAGGAAGGAAGGAAGGAAGGAAGGAAGGAAGGAAGGAAGGAAGGAAGGAAGGAAGGAAGGAAGGAAGGGAGAGAAGGAGGGAGGGAGGTTAGTTTCTGTTCATTGATTCTATTTAAAATAGTTCCATTTTTTCAATAGATTCTCATCTCTCCTCATGCAGATGCTTCATTGAACACTTTGGATAATCCATATGTTTGGAGATTTCCAAGATGAACAAGATAATCATAGAGGGAGGAGAGCTCTTTTTCCTTCTAAATCCTTAATTCTCCCTTGTTAACATTCTAACTACAAGATTCTTCATGATCAACTGATTAAAGTGAGCCTTTTACCAACTAAAAACATAATCGTGTGTAATCGCGTGGGGAAAAAAACAGCATGAAGAAATAAATGCTCTCCTGAAAATAAATGGCTACTTTGATACCTAAGGTATATGGGATGTTGAATTCTGAACTTTTAAAACCTCTGCTGAGTAAATCAAGGACTACTTCTGTAGGAATAATTTTACTAATTAAGCATTCATTAAATGCTTTCTGCTTAGGCGATTTGTATGTTGCACATTACTTTCAAACATTTAATGTATAAAGATACTTTTGGAAATAGATTAACTTAAAGTTTCCGCAAAGCACTGGAAGCAAGTTAAATAAATTTAACTAATAATAATATTTATATCCCACTTTCCAAACAGAATGAAAGGTAGGCCTCATATTTTTCAAGCTTTTTCCCTTTCCTTTCAATTAATATTTTTAAGCTGTATTTTTTAACTATTTTTATATGATTTTAAGAGAATCCCATTTAATATCTAATTCAATAATTATACTATTATAATATTCTGAGAGTAAAAGTATTATACTAGGAAACAAAAATTACATTAAGTGGAGAAAAATATGCACTTTTCTTTGTTGTCTACCCTGGCTGACTAAGTTAGAAGTCAATTTTAAAATATAGTGTATTTGGGGGAAACAACTATGCCTTAACATTGGTTGAATATCTAGCATAAGATCAGGTTCTCTGGTAGCAAACTGTTGTATTTAAAAGTAAGTGTTTCAATCATGTACTTAATAAAGGATGAGTTCATAATTCAATCCAATGGATCTCACATATGCTCATCTTTTTCAGTGACTAACATGAAGCTACTTTGTGCCTATTAAATAGAAGAACTATGGGCATTTCCTTAGTGTTAATATTGGAATATTGACCTAGGTCATTCCACAGCATTTTATCACTGTTTTGCAATCAGTATGGCTATGGACTTCAGTGTCTGAGCAAAGCAAAACAAAAACTTACAACCTTGTTATACTTAATTTGTTACTATTCCCAAAACATTACAGAGATAGCAACATGTATTTATCATATTTCATTTTTAAAAGGTATGAAAGATAAAGTGTGATATTTATCTTTCTGAACTGCTACAACCAAGAAAATGCATGAACCAGGAAAATAAATGAAACCCCTTGATTCATACGGTATGTGTAGTATAGATCTTTTGTAAGGAATTTTGTTCTAAAGAACATGTTGATGTGAACAATCTGTTTCCCAAGCTGTTCACCTAGAGAATCACGGCTCCAGGCACAAATAGATGGATAAGTGCTTATTTTCTCAACCATTGTAACTGAGGAGCTAAGAATGCATGCATATATACTTCTCTTCTAATTGTGGCAAGGTGTTGTTAAAAGAAATGAAATTTAACTAAAACTTCTCTTTTTGTATACTATGTATTTTCCAGACTAATTGAAAGAATCTGAAATACTGGGTAGTATTAATAATAATTTGCTTATAGTTTTAGAGGTTACAATATATTATTAATTATATCATTGATGCATTGTTTCATTTAGAACTATTTCTCTAAAATTTCATTTTGGTTAAGTTTCAAAAATATATTATTTTTATCTTAAAGAGAAAGTTGATGTTAAAAAGCTATTAATTGATTATTAAGACTTCATTCTAATTTCACATAATAAAATTATCTCTTCCTTCTGAAAAAATAGCGTAATTGCCCATTCAAAGGGTCATATTATAGTGATCATGTATCCTATCAAATAACAAAACAAATGGTTTATACTTGAAATGTAATGAGGTAATAAGAAATTAAAATGTTTTAATATTTTAACATCATTAAGGTTGGAAGACTGAGACATTCATAGAAATAAAAAGGAGAAGACCAAGAACTGTACAAGCCTAGAACAACTGCCCTTTCCTAGGTCCTAGCCTCACTGTCATAGCAGACCCAGAAAATCTCAGGCTAAGAAGCCATCAGCCACCACTCAGTTACTCTACAGACCCTTCTGTGTGAGTAATGCATGTTGAAATCAACAGAATGTATTTATATATGCAACATACTCAAGAGGACATCTGTATTTAACATGTTTGCATAAGCTTGAGATTCACTGTTTAGACCAAGACTGTCAATTATAACTTATTATAACAAAAGTGTTCTATAGCTGCATTGTCAAACATGGTAAGTACTAGCAGCATGTGGCTACTGAGTACTTGAGATGTGACTGTGGAGCTATCTTTATTCATGTTATTTGCGTAATTTCAGTGACCTTGTTCACTTACTGGCTTGAAGTCATGAACAAGAGTCAGCAAAAACTAAAAACTGTAGAATCTGACCTGAAAATTCTATAGATATGAGATTTATTAAATCAGAAGATATAATTAGTATGCTTAGTTTTTAAAGAAAAAAGGGAGATTAAATATATGAAGAAAAATTAAGATATCTGAAAATGTATTAAACTCAAATTTCTATCAAGAAAAATTATTAAGTTGAAATTTGAATTGTGGCCATGTGCAGTGGCTAATGACTGTAATCCCAGCACTTTGGGAAGCAAAGGCAAGTGGATCATCTGAGGTCAGGAGTTCAAGACCAGCTTGGACAATATGGTGTAAACCTGTCTCGACTAAAAATACAAAATTAACTGGGTGTGATGGCACATCTCTGTAGTCCCAGTTACTCAGGAGGCTGACAAAGGAGAATTGCTTGAGCCCAGGAAGCAGAGATTTCAATGAGCTGAGATTGCACCACATTTACAACTCCTTTATGAAGAAAATTATATAATCTTGAGATACCATTTCATGCCAGTCAGAAGGATGATTATTAAAAAGTCAAGAAACAATAGATCTTGGCAAGCCTGTGAAAAAATAGGAATTCTTTTACACTATTGGTGGAAATATAAATTAGTACAAAAATTGTGGAAGATAGTGTGGCAATTTCTCAAAGACCTAGAACCTGAAATACCATTTGACCCAGCAATCTTATTACTGGGTATATACCCGAAGGAATATAAATCATTCTATTATAAAGATACATGTATGTATATGTCCATTGCAGCACTATTCAAAATAGCAAAAACAGAATCAACCCAATGCCCATAAATGATAGACTGGATAAAGAAAATGTGGTACATATACACCATGGAATCCTACGCAGCCATGAAAAGGAATGAGATCGTGTCCTTTCCAGGGATGTGGATGGAGCTGGAAGCCATTACCCTCAGCAAACTAACACAGGTACAGAAAGCCAAACATCACATGCTGTTACGTATAAGTGTGAGCTGAACAATGAGAACACATGGACACAGAAAGGAGAACAACATACACTGGGGCCTGTTGTGGGGGGGAAGGAGAACATCGGGATGTACAGCTAATGTATGTGGGGCTTAATACTTAGGTGATGTGTTGATAGGTGCGGCAAACCACTGTGGTACACTTTTACTTATGTAACAAACCTACATGTCCTGCACATATATCCTGGAACTTAAAATTAAATTGAATTAATTTTTTAAAAAGATATCAAAGAGCCTAAATAAATGAAAATACACATCATGTTCTTGAACGTATCTGCAGCTTACAAGAAATATTATTCCAATCTAATTCTCATTAGGGTTTGT
This sequence comes from Cacajao melanocephalus, assembly GCA_963573385.1. Classification (NCBI taxonomy): domain Eukaryota; kingdom Metazoa; phylum Chordata; class Mammalia; order Primates; family Pitheciidae; genus Cacajao; species Cacajao melanocephalus. Next base: position 45,941 of record CAUYLG010056120.1, on the reverse strand, counting down.
GTGTATATGTGTCTGTATGTCTGTGTTTATATACTAATAATAAACTACCTGTAAAGGAAATTAAGAAAAACAATTACATTTATAACAGCATGAAAATGAATATAATATATAGCAATAAACTTAACAGAAGAGGTAAAATACTTCTACACTGAAAACATTAAAACATTGATGAGAAAAATTATGAATATGGATAAACAAAGACATTTCATGTCCGTGAGTTGAAAAAATTAATATTATTAAATAATACTGAATTGATTAAGAATTAATAGTATTAAATAATCAAAGTGATCTACAGAATTCAGTGCAATCCCTATCTAAATTCCACTGGCTTTCTTTCTTTGCAGAAAAAAGTCCTAAAATTCATATAGAACCACAAAATCCTGGACAGGCAAAACAATTTTGAATAAGAACAAAGCCAAAGGCATCAACACATTGTGATTTCAAAATGTATTGCAATACTGCAGTGATTAAAACAGTATGGTACTGTCATAATAACATACATAGACAAATGGAACAGAATAGAGCACCCAGAAATAAACTCATGCATGTATGGGCAATTGATCTTTAATAAGAGCGCAAAGAATACATAATGGAGAAAGAATAGCATCTTCAATAAATGGTATTGGGAAAACTGGATATTCACATGCAAAGAAAGGAAGGAAATTGGACCCTTTTCTTGCATCATACACAAAAACTAACTTAAAATACATTAAAGGTGTAAATCTAACACCTGAAGTCACAAAAGTCCTTCAAGAAAACATAAGGAAAAAGCTGCTTAATGTTATTCACAATAATTTATTGGATGTAACCCAAAACACAGGCAACAAAAGCAAAAATAGACAAGACCTCAAACACAGAAATTTCTGTACAACCAAAGAATGATTGACAAAATGTAAAAGTAATCAACTAAATGGGAGAAAAAAATTGTAAACCATATATCTGATAAAGAGTTAATATCAAAATATATAACAAACTCTTGCAAATCAGTAACAAAAAAACCCTAGATTTTCAAAATGGGCAAAGTAACTGAATAGATATTTCTCTCATGAAAACAACGTATGGCCAACAGGTATATGGAAGGGTGGTCAATATCACGAATCATCAGGGAAATGCATATCAAAACTACAGTGAGATATCATCTCAAACCTTTAGGATGGCTATTATTCAATAAAATAAAAAACAGCAAGTGTTGTCAAGGATGTGGAAAAAGGGAACTCTTATACACTGTTGGCAGGAATGTAAATTAGTGCAGCCACTATGGAAAACAATATGAAAGCTCTTCAAAAAATTAAAATAGAACTATTGTACGAGCCGAAATCCCACTATTGGGTAGATAGACAAAAGAATTAAAATTGGAATCTCAAAGAATATCTACTTTCCTATGTTAATTTCAGCACTAGTCACGATAGCCAAGACATGGAAGAGACCTAAATGTCTATTTACAGATGACTGGATAAAGAAATTGTGTTATGTGCATACGATGGAATATAATTTCACTTAACATGAGACAAAAATCTTGCTTTTTGTGACAACATAGACAAACCTGTAGGACATTATGCTAAGTTAAATGAGCCAGGAACCTAAGGACCAGCACCACATGATACTACTTGAATAAGGAATCTAAGATAGCTAAACTCATAGAAATACAGTACAATGGTGGTTATCACGGCCTGTGAGAAAGGGAAAATGAGAAGGTTGATGGAAGGGTTTAAAGTTTCCATATGCAAAGAAGTAAGTTCTGAAGATTTAATGCACAGCATAATATGTACTTAACAATACTATATTCTATTCGTAAAAGTGTGCTAAGGGGGTAGATCTTACACTAAGTGTTTATAATAATAAAAATAAGAAGAGACAAACTAAAAAGAGTGGTAGGAAGCTTTTGGCAAGGATGTATCTGTTTATTCCATAGATTGTGGTGATAATATCATGAGTGTGTATCTATTTTCAAACTCATCAAGTTGCATATATTAAATATATACAACTTTGTGTATGTCAGTCATACCTCTTACATTGTTTTGCAAAAAATTACTGGGTGTTTATTACTTTTCAAATTGCTTTCAAAGATTTACTTCTGCAATATTTTGGATCAATAACATTTTCTTGAATTTCTTAATGAAGAAGCAATAATACACATCTTTCAAAAATGTAAGCTCATCTATGATAAAGGATTTTAAATAATATTTATTTTTATGTTTTTCAAAGTTACACACACAAAAAAATGAAATGAGAAAAACTTGAAAGATTTCTGCTCAACCACAGAATTTTTTAAAACTCTTACAATTTGAACTTCATAAAAACACAGTAAATTCTGGGTTAGTATTCACTGATTGATTCATTGTCTACAATGTCACTGTGCTAGTAAGCATATTATATATTTAAAATTTCTCTTCACACCAACATATGTTCATTGTGTTGTTTCCGTAAAAGCCAGTTTTTATAATAATCATCATTTGGTATAAATCAAGAAGATAATTATCTTCATAATCAAAGGAGAACTCTAAATGTATTAAATCTGAACTAACCATTCTGTAAATGTCAGTTTAAATGCTGGTGAATTGTATGAATATTAATAAAAGTTCTTTGAAGTATGTTAGGGTCAAATGTGGCTTTAATTAACTCAATGTCTTTTCTTTTCAATAAACATTTAAAAATCTTAAAGATCAAATAATTCTAATGTTCTTAGAAGGAAATCAGACAGCCAAAACCCAATTATATTTGTTGTCCAAAAGTAGATAATGTTATTATCTCATTTTCTCTCCCGATTAATTCCAAGATAGTATACTATAATGTCTTCTGTTAACTGTGGGATATAGAGGATAATGAGCTACAAATAAAAGTTTTAGTTAAATGCATATTATGTCAAGGTCTGCATATTATGTGCTTTGTATCCTACTATATGATAATAAAATTTACTAACAAATAAACCTAAGTATACACTTCTGATAATTCATTTAAAATAAATATATGTATTCTCACCATCTTTATGAAAAAATTCATAGGATAGAATGCTCTGAGGTGAAAAAAATGTCAGTTTCTGTTCTTAAACTAATTACAAATGAGTTTTTGGCCATTGATAGTTTTACATGGCTTTAAGGAAGAAAAATTCTCAGAGAATGCCTTATATCAATAAACACTTTAAAAGTTAATAAATCTTTTTATGCTCATTACAGCTTCAGAATATATAAATACATATTTATTTATTTAAATTGGTGAACTTTTTGGAGGGAAAAAAATCAGATAAAAGAAGGAGATGTGTGCAGGCTAGTGCATTAAATCAGGCTTTTCTCAATTCTGGCAATATTTGACATCCCTCCCACGCCCACTGCCTTCCATCTGCTAGTCACTCCTTCTAACGACACATTACTGTGAATCCATATTACAGAACTACTGAAAATCAAAGACAAAAGCTATGAATTAAATGAATTACATTAGAAGAATGTTGTTTACTTATTTACACCAACAAAGTATCATTTATATTATGTTACTGTTGAGTTACATGAAGATGAGTACATTTGCATATGTTTGTATAGCAGATGTCTATTAACTACTCAATGTCCCTTGTACATTAGCACTATTAAAATGTCCACATAGGCCGGGCATGGTGGCTCATGCCTGTAATCCCAGTACTTCGGGAGGCCAAGGCGGGTGGATCACCCGAGGTCAGGAGTTCAAGACAAGCCTGACCAATATGGTGAAACCCTGTCTCTACTAAAAATCCAAAAATTAGCCAGGCATGGTGGCATGTGCCTGTAATTCTAGCTATTCGGGAGGCTGAGGCAGGAGAATCGCTTCAACTCTGCAGGTGGGGGTTGCAGTGAGCCTAGATCATGCCACTGCACTCCAGCCTAGGTGACAGAGCGATACTCAGTCTCAAAAAAAAAAAAGATGCCCACGTAACTGTTTTTTTTTTTTTCTGATATTGAGTCCACCATTTTACATTTCTCCCATGAGGTCCCTCTTTTTGGGTCTTATGGTAAGTAAGAGAAGATAGGGTTTTGGGCATGTTTTGATAGAGTAAATGACTTACTCCAATATGTCACATTTTGCGAGTACATATTTTTTATTCTGGAAGATGTTAATTTGCTAGCACCATAACTGTTTGAATCTATATAAATAAGGAAAATAAATGTGGTGATAAAGTTACCAGTACAGCATAACAGCTAGGAGCTCTGATGTGACTAAGCTCAAAGTGTGTCAATATCATTTCCTTTTAAGTCATGTAATCTTTAAAATGTGGAAAAATAATATTTTCTTAAAGATTTTTTTGAGAATAGAAAGGTATGTTGTATAGATATTTAGAATATTGTCTGACACATAGCATATATTTTGACAAACTTATAATTTATAGTTTTTCACTGAAATTTTTAAAGGAATATGGTTATATTTGTGAATCAATACCACAATATTTTTATTTGAAGCACGGAAATATTCTTTGTCAATCATCAACTAAAAATCTACTTTTGTTATCATTTTTGTGTCTCTAAAGTTTTGAGAAAGCAGATCAATACCAAATTCAATAAATGTTACATGAATTATCAAATGATGAGAATCAAACTGTAATGACTTAAAGTTTTAAAAATGTAATTTTTCCAGTAGGCACAATACGTGACATGCTTTTGTCTTACACAAAAGTGGTTTTCATTAATATTGAAACACACAACAAAAATTTCATGGTGACCTCAAGCTCTCTGACCTTTTGATTTAGTTTAGCAAATCAGAAGCCAACCAACCATACTATATCTCAATGTCATATCTCTAAAATCTATGAAGTAATTCTTAGTATCAAAATAATTTAAATGATTCATTTTATCACTGACAAAGATAAAATATTATAATTTGGTTTTTAACATATATTTTTGTTGTTATTATTTGGAAAACATATGTAGCCTCAAGTCAAGATAAAAGTGCTTTTATTCTAGCAAAATGCAAAAAAACTGCCAGAATACATTACAGTAAGAGAGACTAGAGTAGAAGAACAATAAGTTAAAGAATAAAATTTTAATTTAACTTTATTTTTTCTATCAAAAAAGGGCAGAATAACAGATTGTTTAAATTTTTTTCAAACGGAGGTTTTAATCTACCAATGGGGATAAAAATAAATACAATGGATCTCACTAGAACATATTTCACAAAAGAAATACAAATAAAACAAAATGAAATGAAAAATATCAGAGAGCATCATAAGGTTTTATGAGAATCTTGTCTGTCTGTGTGAGTGTGGTGTGTCTGTGTATGCCTGCTTATGCCTCTGTGTGTCCGTCTGTGTGTGTGCTTACTGGATCATGAGAGAAAATGTGTTTCTTACTGTATCTCATTTTCAAAAATATTCTTAAAATCCTAAACTGCAGGAAGCAGTTGAAAATACCAAGCTACAAAAGGTAACGGAGAAATATAAACGTGGAAGTTATGAATGACTGCTCTATTGATGTCAGATTATATTTCTCAAGATAAGCTTTTGAGGGAGATTTGAGACACTGAAATTTCACTCTAATTTCAATCATAAAATAGAATATATGACACATTATTCTTGCTCTTTTTTAGTTCTCTTTTTGAGCAAAACAAAATAGCTACAAATTAGTTTCAGAGACTACTAATAGAATAATCAGTCACACAATGATTCTGAGAATGCATCTGGATTGTTAGTCAATGGATAGTGATTATTAAGGTAGCCAGGATCAGTTTTATTCAAGGCTTCTGTAGGAAGAAGCTTGGAAAAGTGTCAAGGCTTTAAGGTACAGATCACCTACACACATGTAATAGAGACGAAGGTGGTAAAGTCATGCTCACTAAAGTTAAAATTAGTTGTAAAACAGAAGGCAAATCCCAGCACATGGAAAAAAACACTTCTCATGCACAAGCTAGATATAAGATGACAACAGTTGTAAAATTTTTAAAGTGAAAATGATTTCATCCTTTCAGTGCATATGTACACATATATAGTTATATTAACATGCAATATAAAATATTTTCTGAATATTAAAATTCTGTCTTATTCTTTGCAAATTTACAAGTATTTGGGGATATAGAAAATTTAATTCAAAGAGCATTTATTTTTCTAATGTCTGTGACTTTGGTGATAATTACTATACTGTTGGGCAGCTTTTTCCATTGAGCACAAACTTCCAGCCTACCTTCCCTTTTCACCAACTATTCAGGATGTCGTTGCATCAGGATGTTGATCCCCCTGGTTCTTTAAATTACTATTTACATTAATCATTCTTCATTTTCTGCTAGAGTACTTTTACTAATAGATGATCCATTCCTTGAGGTTAGGTTACTGTCATAATGATCTTTTTTCTGGTATAATGCCTTGAACATACTTGATAATCTGTGTGTGTGTGTGTGTGTGTGTGTGTGTGTGTGTGTGTGTAAATGAATGAATGGATAAATGAGTGAATAAGTGGAATAAATGAGTCATATAGGCAGGCTTATGAACTTGACTTTCTGAAAAGTGTTTGTCATTTAATACTTGCATTTAGCACTAGTAATTGTAGTCATCTTTTGAAACCCTCTTGAATGGTAAATTGACGCAAAATGTCTGTCAACCCTTCAACAATAAAGTGAGCAATATCACCATGCTGAGTACAGGATGCTGGGCTGCTTCTCACTGTGGGCACCTATGTCAATGAATTCCATGTGATTTGCCTGTGGAACCGGCTTTGATTTGGCTGACCAACATGACCTTCACATTCCGTTGCCTTTCTGTAACATTCTATGCCTTGACATAAATAAATCAAAGAGATCTTTGACATTCATTTGGTAAATTACCATAAAAACAGATATTGGATATTTTCATATGAATGCAATGGTGCTGCAAAAGTCATTATATCAAAACATAGAGCAGAAAGATCTGATGTTCTCATTCATTTCTGAAAAATGATTTTTAAGTGAATATTATACATTGCATACATAGAGTTGGTTCCTAGGAAATTATTCAAAAAAACATTTTAATTATATTGAAAAGTTTCCTGAACACTGTTTTCTCGGGTTTAGCTCCATTTACAAATTTTGTATGCCTTATATTCTAACAACACCATATTAAATACAGTTTATGTTTGCTTCCTTTATCCTGGAATACCATCTTCTATTCTTAATCACTTTGCACTTCTCACATTGGCATTTCAAAGATTGGTAAAAATTAAAGAATTTCTACATATCTTTCCTTGCAATTTTCCTTCCAGTTCAAATTAATTGATCCTAATCAGTATATCCTTAGCACTAAAAGTGTTTTTAAAATACTACAGTTTAATGTATTTTAGTTCTGAAAAATAAGTTATTTCTCTTTTGTTTTGTATGTATAGTGTCTCAATATAAGAGTTTTATGTATTTCTTCTCTCCTATGGGGAAAAGAAAGAACAGTTTCATTGCTTTAATAAATTAGAAATTCCTGTGCAAGTTAAAAGAGAAGTAGGAATAATCACTTTACCATTAAAAACAAATTCAAGCTTTCACAAAGTCAGAATACAAAGAAAAGATTATTACAGCCTAGGGTATAGACAGGCTTACCAGATAAATCAGCATTATTATAGTTTGGAGAGGAAAAGAACTCTGAATGGTGTAGAGAATTTTTTAATTAAGCCTTTTAATTATTCTTAAAAGAATAGAAAATGAAAGGTTATAGCTTCTTTCACACTACCTTGGAGTGAGATTTTTATCAGTTCTCCAAGCTAAGCAGAATCAAATCTGTTCATTAATTTCTTGGGAACTGACCAAAAAAAGGTTGTCTGTATAACCAGCAATGCAACTGACACCAGATACTTTTTCTGCTGAGTCAGTCTTCATATCTTAGTGAAGGATTCTGATCCCATTGTCTTTAAAAGAAAGTTTCATATTGGCTTAAGCATAGCATATATCTATGAGATGTGTCTTAAGTGGTTTACTACAATGTTAAGTAACTTGGTTAAATTTCATCAGCATATTAAATTGGCAGTCTACTAATTGTTTATGAAATCTTGCAGAACAGTACAATTTAAGGGAGATTTTTTTTCATTAAAGCAAAAACTTTCATGTATACAGAAGTTCTTTATTAATTATCTCAAGAAAATTGGCATGTGAAACCCTCTTAAATATGTAATTTAAAGTATATCCAAAAGGTTAGAGTAATAGTGGAAAGGTTGCTTCTTACTATACCTCATATAATAAAAATAATGGTAGCAGGAAAAAATGCTAAGTGTTTGTTAGTCTGTTTTCATGCTGCTGACAAAGACATACCCGAAATTAAATTACCTGGCAATTAAAATCAGAAAGAGATTTCATTAAAATTACAGTTCGACGTGGCTGGGGAAGCCTCAGAATCATGGCAGAAAGCAAGGAGAAGCAAGTCATGTCTTATGTGGATGGCAGAAAGCAAAGAGTGAGCTTGTGCAGGCAGACTCCTGTTTTTCACAGCCATCAGATCTTGTGAGGCTTATTTCACTATCACTACAACAGCACAGGAAGGACCAGCCCCCATGATTCAATTATTTCCCACCAGGTCCCTCCCACAATACTTGGGAATTCAAAATGAGAATAGGGTGAGGACACAGGAAACCATATCAGTGTTTATGCACATAAAGCCAAAAGAAAACTTCTTTTTCTGCCTTCTGCACATGGACTGGGGTCATGTGGCAAACAATAAGTCATTGTTACATAGACCAAAGGGTTATAAGCCACTTACAAGCCTGGCTAATAAAATTCTTTTGTAAAATTATTTAGCTCACTCTTCCCCTAATACAGCAACCTTGGAGGCTATGTGCTTATGATTGTCAAACTGCAAGATAAAGGGAGCTCCTGATCCACATCAAATTGGGTCTTGAACCAAAAATACATATTGCATTAAGCCACTGAGATTTCAGGATTTATTCACTACCACAGCATAGTCTAGACAATCTAACTACTATAGTAAAATCATTTTATTAATATTAAAAATTAGCTTAAATTAAAAACTCTATGCTAATTATTCAAATGGAAAAAGTATAAATAAATTCTATAGTACTTAGCCTAAATTTTCTGAACAATGATATGACAGCATTGTTTAATTTTTTAAAAAAACAAAGCAGAAACAGTTGTGTTTCTATCAGGGAAAGTAGACTTCAGAGCAAATGAATCTATTAGACATAGGGAGACATTAGATAACGGTAAAAGATCAATCCACCAGAGAGACATAACTATTACAAATATGCATGCATGCAAAACAGAGCCTCAACATATTTGAAACAAAAACAGGTAGAATTTTTTAAAAACAGAAAAGCCCACAATTACACATGAGGAATCTAACACCCCACTCTTAGCAATTCATGTAACAGATAAGCTTACAGGTGGGAACAACACAACGAACAACAGGATCTAATTAATCCCTGGAATACCCTCGTAAACCATACAATGTACAATTTTTCAAGCACTTATAGGATGCAAATAGATCATATTTTCAGTCATAAAACAAACCTCAACTAGTTTAAAATAATTGAAATCATGTGCATTATGTTATCTGACCATAACTGAAGCAAAATAGAAAGCAAAAACAAAAAGACAGAAGGAAAATGTCAAACTATATGGATATTTAAAAATCCACTTCTAAATTATTCATAGTTCAAAGATAAAGTATTAGATGAAATTTTAAAAAATAGAACTAAATTAAAATAAAACATATATAACGTATCATAATGTAGACAGCACAGCTAACGCAGTGCTGACAGGAAAAATTATAATAGCAAATTGTTATGTTAGGAAAGAGAAAAAGTCTCAAATAAATAATCCAAGTTTTTAATTCACAGAAGTAGAAATAAAGAGTAAGACAAACACAAAGAAAAAAATCAAGGAATTACTTATGATAAGAATATAAATTAATGAGAAATTAGAACGACAGAGAAAATCAATAAATCGAAATACTGATCCTTTGAAATAATTTCCAAAATGTATAAGCCTCTAGCAAGACTGACATAAAAAGGGAGAAGAAACTAGTTACCAATATCAGGAGTTAAATAGTTCCTATCACAGCAGATCTTGCAGCCATTAAAAAGACAGTAAGTGAATACTTTAAATAACTTTACACTCATAAAATCTAACAATTTTGAAAATATCACTCAGCAATAAACAGAAACAAATTTGGATTCAATAAGCACATGCAAACACTTGGGTAAATCTCCAAGAGATTCTGTTGAATGAAAGAAAGGCATTCCCAAAGGGTTACATCCTGCTTGATTCCATTTATCTAACATTCTTGAAGATGCATTTGTGGAGTTGGAGAACGGATAAGTGGTTGCTAGGATTTAGGGACAGAGTTAAGAAATTGAGAAGGAGAGGGAGAGATGTCTATGAATGGGCAACCTGAGGATCCTATAATGACAGAAATGTTCTGTATTTTGATGGTATTAATATTCTCATTGTGATACTGTAATATGATTTTGCAAAAATGTTACCACTGGGAGAAATTAGACTAGATCTCTTTACTTTCTTTCTTATAATTGCATGTGAATCTACAACTATCTGTAAACAAAAGTTCAATTTTAAAATATGACTTGATTGATAAATTAAAATTCATTTATATTGGTTAGGCCATGAGTGTAGAGATGTGTGGATTAACATGTGGCTATAATCATGTGATTTTATGTATCTCTATAAGTGTATCGGAAATGTCCCGCTTTAATTAAGCACATCTTCTCTTTAACAGGTGCAGATGAGTGTGGAAAAAAAAGCCAGAAAATTCTAGCAAAATAGTAATTAAACTAAGATTAGAAGTAATTGATGAGCAGCAGGGGTCATATGTAATAATCAGATATTAAAAAGGGATCTAACAGTATTGCAAGATACTAGACTAGCTGAAAGTCCTGAAAGAAGGGTGGTCAGTGAATACCTTATGCCATATTTATGATATAATGATACAAATGTTCTGGATGGCATCAGTGACTCTAAGGAAATGCTAATAAGGTATAGTGAAGTAAGTAGTAGGCTCAGGTGGAATATACTCTGTATAAGCTTTGGTGCACTTGATGTGAATGGGTTGGTGGAAATGATTACAGGGTTTAGAGATGAAGTTAGCATGGCTTAGTGTGAAAGAAGGGAGATGCATAGGCTATAAAAGGGAAACATGAGGGATCCTCACTATGATTAAATTCTTTGTATTATGACTGCATAGTCAGTCATAATAATGATAACTACCAATAACAGGATTGGTCTCGGGGAGAAATTAGAAGTAGAAAAGGAGGGAAAGAAAGGAACTGAATGAGATCCAAGTCAGTTGATCCTAGCTATAGCAACTGATTTGAAAGATTTATCAGATGAACATCAATAAAAGTCATCCCTGCTATATTCACTTTGGTTTCTTAAGGGGGAAGACAGTTGTACTGATTGATGAATGACAAGGAATCAATCCTTTGATACTGTTTGAATCAGGGCCCTGCAGTGACATCTCACTTGTTTACAGATTATTGACCAGGCTCTAAAGAAGGCATTGGCAAATTATGGGAGCAAAATTCAAGCGTCTGTTGTTTGCATAAGTAAAATTTTATTGGAACACATACTGTGTATGGCAACCTTTGCACTCCAACAGTAGCATTGAAGAGCTGCAATACAGACTACTTGGCTTGCAAAACTGAAAAATATTTACCGTCTGTCCCTTTACAGAAAAAGTTGGCTTATCCTGCTCCAGAGCTAAGTCTCATGTCATTTAAAAATATTAGGAGATTCTCAAAAAATTGCATGTATCTATGAAGTCATTTTTCCTGTGGAGTAAATGTTTCTGTGGCCAGTATTAAACTACATCTACAATTACAGTAGGAACAACTTTCCAGAAACCTTTTTTTCTGCAAATTCTGATGAAATTTATTAGCTATAAAAGCACTAACTGGCAATGTGATGATAAATTCAACTTGCCTTATTTGTACAGTGATATGTATTGGCTCTGTGTCCCCATCCAAATCTCATCTTGAATTGTACTTTCATAATTCCCATGTGTTGTGGGAGGGACTTGGTGGAAGAAAAATTGAATTATGGGGGTGGTTCCCCCATACCATTCTCACAGTAGTAAATAAGTCTCACAAGGTCTGATGGTTTTATCAGGGCTTTCCCTTTTGTGTCGTCCTCATTTTCTCCTTGCCTGCTGCCATCCATGTAAGATGGGACTTGCTCCTCCTTGTCTTCCACCTGATTGTGAGGCCCCGTTATCCTCATGGAACTGTAAGTCCAATTAAACCTCTTTCTTTTGTAAATTGCCCAGTATCGGGTATGTCTTTATCAGCAGCATGATAATGAACTAATACAGTAAATTGGTATCAGTAGAGTAGGTAAGGCATTGCTGAAAAGATACCCAAAAATGTGGAAGTGGCTTTGCAACTGGTAACAGGCAGACGTTGAAACAGTTTGGAGGACTCAGAAGAAGACAGAAATACGTGGGAAAGTTCGGAGCTTCCTAGAGAGTTGTTGAATGATATGGTTTGGCTCTGTGTCCCCACCCAAATCTCATCTTGAATTGTGCTCCCATAATTCCCATGTATTGTGGGAGGGATCCAGTGGGAGATAATTGAATCTTGGCTGCAGTTTCCCCCATACTATTCTTGTGGTAATGAATAAGTCTCAGGATATCTGACAGTTTTATCAGGGGTTTCCACTTTTGCATCTTCTTCATTCTGTCTTTGCCTGTTGCCATCCATGTTAATACGTGTCTCACTCCTCCTTGCCTTCTGTCATGATTCTGAGGCTTCCCCAGCCACGTGGAACTGTAAGTCCAATTAAACCTCCAGTCAGCATGGATATATGGCACACTGACCCTTTTCCATAGATAAATTTGAAGTTAAATTACAGTGTAACAATTTTATTGTCTAGGTATTAATGTGCTTCACATTCTAAAATAAGTAACTACTTGGTATCAGAAAAAGTTGACTGTTTCCAAATTTGTCTGACTTTCTGCTGAGTTGACCTTCATTGAGATAATTTCATTCCTTAAATATTTTTAAAAGAAATTTTTGAGAATCTGAGTAATGTGGAAATGATTGCGCTAAAGAGGATATTTTCAATGGCGTTCTTTATTGTAGAGGGCAGAAAAAATTTAATGTACATCCAGGGAACATACAGAAAATAGAAGTGAAGTGAAGCAAGGTAATTAAAAGTTCATTATAATAGCCAACTTTTGCTTTTACATTTTTAAGGTTACCACCTAAATATCCCTATAGTTAGTGGAATAACAAGTCTCTTTAAAAAAAAAAATCTAGTCAGCATTCAAAATTGTAAAAGTAGAAGAATAAAAGGGGGATCTTCAATTCTTTGAAGAAGTACTTTTCTTTCTTATTGTTCTGATTATCTTCTCAAACACATTCCACCCATTTATGTTTTTATCTGGATTAACAGCACCATTTAATCATTAAAGTCAAATACCTGAAAGTCATCTGAGAGGTCTCCCTCTTTTTAATTCCCCTTAACTCACCTACATTAAGTCCTGCCTGTCTCACTTCATCCATACTTTAATATAGAATCACTCTCTCTTCAGCTGCACCAAGTAGCTGGAACTACAGAAGTGTACTGCCATGCTCAACTACTTTTTGTATTTTTTTTGTTGTTGTTTAGTAGAGAGGGGGTTTCACCATGTTGGCCAGGCTGCTCACAAATTCCTGACTCAGGTAATAACTCTTGCCTCAGCCTCCCAAAGTGCTAGGATTACAGGTATGAGCCAATGTGCCTTGCCTGAATAAAAATTATATTTCTTTTAAATCTTGCTAAAATATCATCAATTCTTAGAAAATATTTCTTGAGCACAAAACCCAGTCTCCTTCCTTTACACCCTGAGTCTTAGTGACTTTCGTTTGGAGTCTTTGCAGTATTTCCACAGAGTGCTTTGCATATTCCTACTTATTTCTACTTACTGCACCTATCATTCACATAGCTAAGGATCAGTGGAGGCAATTTAGAGGTAGTTAGTAATTACAGGAATATTTATTGAGCAAAATCTCTGAGTCAGGTAAGGACTGAGTATTACGTAACTACTGTGTCATTGAAGTTTCACAGCAACTTAATGAAATAAATTCTAAATTATTTATTTACTTTCAGGAAAATTCTACAAGGCAGGTATTATCCATATTATACAGATGTGGAAGCTGAAGGTTAGGGAGACCAAAAATAAAATCCAGGTTCATTTAAATCCAGACAACAAATTATTAACTCATGCCTTATGTGAAGTGTCTTCTTAAAAGAGTATTGTGTCTCTGTTATTATACCTAATGTATATAAAGTATACATGTATTTATAGCCACACATATATAGTCTCTGTTTTAATGACTATGGATGCACACATTCAGTAATTAAGGAATAATTATCGAACATCTACTACAGTATGTGCCACTTGTCCATTCTTAGTATTCCTATTCTCCTTAATCTGTGTCCTATTACCTAACAGCTTTGCTCACAATGAGAATAATTATAAATTAAAAATAAGATTTCCTGCTGTAAGGTGTTAAATTTACTAAGACTAAGACATTAGCAAAGATGTAAAACTTTGAAAAAGTTATTTGATATTAAGTGGGGAGTCCTGGAAACAAGACAATTTAATACCCTGAATAATAACATGTCAATCATGGAAGTTTGAGCTTCAAAGGCAGATAATATAGAATTGGGAAAGAACATATTTTTCTTTTCCCACAATATTGGCAGCAAGTTCATTTGTATTCAGTTTTATGCTTTGTCACACAAAATTATACAAAATGTAAACATTTTTCTTAAAGCTCTCAACTTCCAATGAATAAAATTAGACAGAATCTGATTTATTCTGCTGTTGACCATTTCTGACTTCTTGAAACATCTTTTTTTCCTAATCTTAGGTCATAATCTATCACACTACAACCCAAAATTAGTTGGTTGTCTCCGAAAAGAAATGGGGACTAATATTCGCTATATTACAGTTTCTCATTACACTTGAAAACAAGAATGCATTCACACCATAGCTTCCTTTTTTCATCATAACTAGTCATAGCTCCCATAGCTCTGTCAGATAAGCAATTGATTCAACTATTCAGCTCTAACTGGACTTGAATTTAAAATAGAGTTTTTATCTATTCGTTTTAAATTGATAATTTTTATTCATGGTTGTATGGAGGAGATGACTCAGAAACACTTCCATGAGATCCATGTAATTTTAATCTGTTTATAAATTTTGGCAAGTGAACCAGACATGGAAAATGTAATCATAGACTGAAGGGAAAACTACTTGTAATTATGCAAATGTAAAGTTACCTCTGAGTTTTACTAAATGGTACAAAATAGTAATGTTATTAGCTAATATTTGTGGAACACACAGGTTTTAGAAAATTTACTTAGATTACTGTGAAAGATGCAGTATAACAGCTAAACAAATTCCTTTACGGAATGGGTGTTTGTTCATTAGTCACAGACACTAAATAAATATCTGTATATTAGCCATCCAAATTGAAGTAAAGTTAATATGACGAGGAGGTGATTAATGTCCTTATTTACATCATACTTAGAATTTTTTTATAAATAGTTGGAAACTGAACTTGGATCAAAAGTGATGATTTTTCTTTCAAAGTAGACTCTAATATAATATACAGTAAGATTTCAGAGTCATAGTATGTAAAGTAGGCAAACGAGATCCCCAGTACAGATGTGTATCCACAATGACAATGCTTGCTTACAACAGTGGAGATATGCATGTCAGTGATTTCAACTGGCAATCCCCTTGCAGAGACGACTGTCTTTAGGGAGGCAGGTATATCAAACATGTTCTCAGAATGGCAACAACATATCTGGATCCAGCAGTCACTGATGAATTTTGTACTGACATCTTTTTATTCAAATTCACACATTTATCACTTATAAGGATGGAATAGTTAATATTCATACTTGTATATACTACAGCACTGGCAGGAACATAAATGTCTTGGTCTTGGTCAGAATATTCTGCTTTATGCAGGGTGTACTCAAACCTTCCTGACTTTTCAGTGCTATAATCCTGAAATTGGTTCTTTTTTCTTCTGCCCAATGCTGAAATCCTTGCTGCCAGAAAGAAAAACAAATATGGCAAAGGTGAAAAGCTTTATGAAGGATGAAACATTTAAGTTGTAAGGCCTAATGGAAAGACAAACATGGAGCTTTGTTTTCTATTAAGACGTATTTTCTCTCTTTAACAGACTTGCAATGTTGTCTTAGTAAACATAACACAATATGGTGGATAGTCATTCATAATAAAGTATGGGATAATCTGAACATAAAAACTGGTTTCACCATTGACTGACTGTGCAACTTCGGGGCAAAATAAGTCTACCCCAGGCTTCACCTTTCTCATCTTTAACATAAGGACAATAATCACGACATACCATTTTTTATGTGCCAAAAAAAGATATTGCAGTTAAAATACGCTTCACTGCTTTTTCACTTACGACAATTTTATATTAATTTAGTTGTTTATTATAGACATATATAACTTTTATGCATGCATACAATAAAAATATAAGATAAATAAATTGGTCAAAGTATCTGTGAAACTTCTCCACTTTCAACAATTGACTTTTCCGTATCACTTTTGGATTCAGAATTCATGCACATCTGCTTTATTCTGCACCATATAGTTCTCTGTGTCATCAAAAAGATGAGTGACTCAGTATTTCTTACCATAATATAAAAGAACTGAAAGTTGTTGATGTTGGATTTTTGCTACCTTTGATATTATATACAACCAATCTACTTTTGAATCCTGTTCTAAGAAAATGGTTTAAAAGTCCTGAACCATCCCATTGCTCTTCCTATATTCATCATCATCCAGATATAAGAGAGTACTTCACTAATGTCCTGAAGTTTCCCTCAATCTTCTGATGCTGAATCTGAAGTTTTTATACTGGCAGTTTTTAATGTTCCTGCATATATAGGCAATGGCATCTACACCAGAGTTGTCATCTAGCTAACAAAAATCATGAGATGTCATGATTGTAAAAAAATAATACTGGCAGCAAAGACATTAAAATGTAAAACAAAAGTGTCTTAGAATTGATTAATTATAGCAATACTTATATCAGAGTTGCATTAAAACTATGAATGTATGATTAATAAGTATAAAGTATGTAAGTACTTGTGTCATCTACCTAACTTTGCCAATTATTATATTAATACAGATTTCCTAGATTATGTTACATCTTTATAGAGGAAGGGTTATAAACCATATATCTCTATAGCTATTATATTTTTATTTGAATTGTGTCTCTGATTATTTAAACAAACATAATTTAAATACAGTTTCAAAGTAAATTGATTTTATTTATTGGTTTCTGGAGCAACAATGCATCTTCTTTAATGTTTGAAACCGTCTAGTAAATTCTAGTTCCTTTTCTCAGATTGAAAGTCACCTGTGAGAGAAATCTCTTCTCTGTAGGGAACTTACCACAGCTTGCTAGACGGTTGAAGCAAGTGTGATATATTTGATTGAAAGATGACAATAACTAGGTAAAGACTACAATTCCTTCAAGGTAAGTGTTGAGAACACAAACTATTCAACTTATGATGCATTTATTGGGATGAACCCCACTGTAAGTTGAGTATTATTTTCTCACTGTTGTAAAGCCATTAAAATTTCTATAACTTTCAGGACACCAGAAGGTCTTGTTTTGTTAGTATTTACCTAATTCTTTTATTATTCATTGAATTAGTGTGCACCAATTTCAGCATACTTCAGTGAAAACACAGCAGGCAGAGATGAATCAGAAAGCAATTTCAGAGGTCCTGGGATCTGGCAATCCTAAATAAGACTAAGTTTTAGAGTCCCTCATTTTCTGTAGGAGCTTTGAAACCCATCCAATTGTTCTATAGAGCTGATGTTTATGGTTTCCTTGAATAAACACAGAAATTAATCCTCACAGTCTTAACACTTGAGAAAGTTACATTTATCTTATCTAAGTCCCTCTCTCAGGAAACCAAGCACCAGGGCTCCCAGATAGTAACAAGGAGCTGAAACTTACAAGATCCCTGCATCTGGACAATGAGACACAAGACCCCTCACCCATCATGATTGTCTAACTAATTACTTGTTTCCTGTTAACCAATTTCTCTTCCTTAGCCTTCTCTAATTCCTGTTTTCCTACACATGGTTACATTTCTTCCCTTCTATATAAACCCCTAATTTTAATTGGTCAGAGAAATGGATTCAAGACTGATCTTCCATGTCCTCAGCTGCAGCACCCAACCGAAGTCGTCTTCCTTGGAAATACTTATTGTCTCAGTGATTGGCTTTCTGTGTGGCAAGCAAGACCTAGAATGAACCCCTGGTGTTTTGGTAACAGCTTAGCAAATCTATCCTTCTTTTCCTTCCTAACACACACATTTCAAGCAAAGATCAAAATAGAGACCCATCTGTATTACTACAATAGCTGTTTGAATTACTTGAGAGGACATGTGCAGCATCAGCAAAACCAACCAATTTCACAATCCTTCAGCTCTCTCCCTTTTAGGAGGAATTAGGTGTCTCACTGGCATTTGGATGTGTGGCTTTGCACTAGCACACATTATGTTGAGCAACACTTCTGAACTTCTAGGCTCACTTGGTTCCAAAAACTGGAATTAATATTTTCTTATTGATCCTGGAGATATCCCCATGTGGATGTGGTTGGCCCTCTCATTAGGCAAACTCTTTTATCCTTTATCATTATATTGAGGCACCTCTAAAAGTACATGTTTTTCTCCCTACTCCAAGAAAAAAAGTTTGCTTTATTTGGTTTTGTTTCTTCCTGTCTCAAGACATGAAATCAGTTAATATTCTGAAGATCCCAAATTCCTTTATGCAGAGATAGTAATGGAGAATAAATGTGTATACCATCCTCCTATACTTAATGGAAAGAAGCTTTTAAAGAAAATCCTAGTATCCAGAAGGGCTTACACAACAGTACATATCTGCAAATATACTTAAGATGTTCTTAAGATTTGTGCATTTTACTGTTTGTAAATTCTGCTACAAATTGAATTAAAAATTACACTGGCTAACCAGAATTAAAACTTATTCAAATGTAAATTCAGGTTGGTATTTTAATTTTAACTAAATTTCTTTTACCTCTTTATTTTATTAAACTTTTAATTATCTAATTAAGCTTATTAAAAACTTTTATTTCCTTTTAATAACTTTAGTGTGTCCTATTATATGTTCAGATGTCAAATATCTTTTTGAACTTGAGTATGGTTTCTGAGTGTAGAAGTATTTAGTTTCCTTTAACATTTTTTTCTTTTTTTAGACATAAGATTTCACTCTGTTGCTCAGACTGGAGTGCAGTGGTGCAATCAAAGCTCACTATAACCTTGAACTCCTTGGCTCAGGCCCTCCTTCCTGGGCCTCCTAAAGTTCTGGGATTACAGGCCTGGCTTATTTTCTGCATCTGGACTATTTTCGTATTTAAAAAATAAAAACAAAAATTGACTTTCTGCTCATGTATCAAGGAATTTGCTCCAAACATACAAGTCCATAAAATTTCTTCCCAGCCTTACTTGAGCACAACTATACAAAAAAGAACTCCCTCTCAAAAATAAAAATAAAAACTAGGCTTTTTTCCCAAGAGAATATTGAAGAATCCCTTAGCATAAAACATTCAGGATCTAATAAAAGCCCAAGAAAAGTAAACAGCCATAAGAAAGAAAACATAGTCAAATATAACTTTTCTGTATTATTTAAACTCTTGTTTTAATGCCCTGTTCTCTTGGGGACTATTATTATTTATCTTTGATCACAGGCAGATACAGTATTAAATTCTATTTTTTCAAAGCGGTTTAATAGATACAGTTCTTTCCCAACTCAGTACACATACAAGTTCAATTTTTAATTGAATATACCTGTATATTGACATAAATATGAAGTTCAATCATTTTAAAATATTTTACCAAAATTCAAAGTAGAACAGGTTCTGTAGGTTCTATTCTAGTTGAGTCTCACAAAAAAAGTTATTAATGTGCTTGAATTTTCACACATTTATTTGCAGTTCCAGGTTTGTGCTAAATTTATACATTACCTGATAAGTTCATAAGTAAATTTTAGACATTTTTGGTCCAATGCACTCTTGCTCCAAAAAATAAAAAGTCACTTTCTTCATCAATGGATGGGGTTGAATGAACAACTCTGATTTGTTGGGTGTTGAGCAATAATGTGTATGAATTAAAGTTTCGCCACAATCCAAACATGCCTACCAGACATTTACTCTCCTCCTTGGACCAGACTGGGCTCAAGGCAATCATTTATTTTTTCTTGTCAGAAGTTGCTTGTGGTTTGAGCCCAAGAAGTGTGGCTGCTTCTTATTAATTAGTATCCTGAAGGCTGATAATAATGGAGAGTCTTATTTGCTTTGAATTTCCTAAAAAATCTATGTGAGCCCACCTTCAGGCTTTGTTACCCTCACTCTAAAGAGATAGCTATTCTCTGACATATTCAAGTGAGGAAACCAGACACCTGGGCCACAGCTTCAGTCTAACAGGGGACAGAGCACCTCCTACATTTCTTCCACTCACTTGCCCTGTCTTTTATTTATATATTTTTTTACCTTTTTTTTTTTTTTTTTTTTGCATGAGAGCCGGGAAACCTAGTGAGTTTTATTTCATCAGAGCTTGTTTGCTCTATCTTTCCAAAATATAAAGGCAGTTAGAATTTTACTTGGCTGTGAATTCCGTAGCATGGGTCTGAGCCCCGAACACCAGTTCTGATATACAAAACCACTTACTTCTTTTCCAACTTACATTCAATGCCAGAAAAACACAGAATGTTTAGTTTAGTTTAAATTTTAAGTAAAATATTATCCATCACTTATTCAAAATTCCAACTTAACTGAACAGCCTGTATTTTTATCTGCTAATTCTGTTAACCCAATCACAAACAGTGAGCTAGAACCAGGCACCTACAAATACTAGACTGATAAGCAAAGCTTTTATTTACAGATACTCCAAAGATGAACTTGAAGGCATGTTAAATTTTCACTGATTTCAGAAGCAGAGAGAAAATTCATTAACTTATGTCTGCTATAACCAATTAGCACAAACTTGGTGGCATAAATCTATCATCTTACAGTTCTGGAGGCTAGAAGTCCAAAATCTGACATGCAGGTGTTAAAGGCCACACTCCCTAGGAGGATCTAGAAGATGATTCTTATTTGCTTCTTTCACATTCTGGTGGCTCTTGGCATTCCTTGGTTCATGGTTGCGTCACTCCAGTCTCTGTCTCCTTGGTCACATTGACTTTTCCTTATCTGTGTGAAATCACCCTTTGTCTCCCATTCATAAGGATACCTATGATTACATTTAGAATGTAATCCAAACCTGAGTTTGGAAGCTCAGGATAACATCTCCAGTTCAAAATTCTTAACTGAATCACACCAGTAAAGTCTTTGCCAAGTAATGTGACATTCACGAGTTACAGCAGTTAGGATGCTGACATCCGTGGAGCACGTTATTCAGTCTACTACACTATAATTATGTAGAATTTTCAGACCTTTTGTGTCAGTCCATTCTCGTGTTGCTATAAATACTCAATGCTAGGTAATTTATAAAGAAAAGAGGTTTAATTGGCTCATGGTTCTGCTGGCTGTACAGCAAGCATGGAGCTGGCATCTGCTTCTGATGAGACTTCAGGAAGTTGATGATCATGGTGGTAGGCAACAGGGAGCCAGCATGCGACATGGCAGAAGCAGGAGCAAGAGACGGAAGAGTTGCCACACTTCTTTAAACAACCAGAGCTCATGTGAACTAAGAAGGAGAACTCACGCGTTATGGGGAGGACACCACCAAGACATTCATGGGGGATTTGCCATCCTGACCCAAACATCTCCCACCACGTCCCACCTCAAACACTGAGAATTACATTTTAAGATGAGATTTGGAACAGACAAACATCTGAACCAAATCACCTTCATTTGGAAGTAAGAGTTTACTATTTTAGGCCTGGCGTGGCGGCTCACGCCTGTAGTCCCAGCACTTCGGGAGGCTGAGGTGGGCGGATCATGAGGTCAGGAGATTGAGACCATCCTGGCTAACACAGTGAAACTCCATCTCTATTAAAAATACAAAAATTAGTAGGTGTGGTGGCACCTGCCTGTAATCCCAGCTACTCGGGAGCCTGAGGCAGGAGAATCACTTGAGCCCAGGAGGTGGAGGCTGCAGTGAGCTGAGATCACGCCATTGCACTCTAGCTTTGGTGACAAAAAAAAAAAAACAAAAAACAAAAAAAACAGTCTATTATTTTAGAGAGGCATCTAGCACCCTTGCAGTTGTTGTTCAACTGTGGCTCCAAAGATGATTTAGTCTGTGTGTCCAAACCTGGATCAGAGTCTCCGTGGGTAGACTATGAGAATGTAACCAAAGCAAATTCCCCAGTGACATGTGGGCACACTAAATTTGGGAACAAATACATAATTTTCTAAGAACAGGAATCATGAAATGAGCTGCTTCTGTTCCAATCCGAAATCCACATACTAGATATTTAATCTCAGAACATTTACATTACCACCACTAGCTTCCATTTTATTTTATGTAATAAGATGCTGGTAATTACACCTGGCTTGTATAGTTTTTGATAAGATTGAGTGAATTAATTAATGTAAAGTACTTAGCACTGGGTCTAGCTTATAGAAAATGCCCAAGAAATATTAGCTGCTTTATCAGAATTAATAGCATGGCTGCTATTATTGTTATTACTCTGAACTATTGTAGATTAGGTGAGTACAAAAGAAAGGATTCTAATGAGGGTTCATTTAAATAGCCCCAGTTCCTGATAGGGAGTAATGAATGGATAGAATAATATCATAGCCTATAAAGCACCTAAATGTGTCCAAGTTATAAACTATGTGTACACATGGCTTACAGTACAGAAGATATAGAAAAATAGTTTTGAAGTGTAATTTCTATATAAAAATGCAGTATTTGCACTAAAATTTGTCTCCTGATACTGACTTAAAATAAATGTTTGTAAAAAGTTTTAAATATAACACTGAAGTAGAAAATGCTTTACATTTACTAGGATGTGTTGAAAAAAAATCTTTTACATACTAGAACTGATTGAATGTCTTTAAAACACAAAAATACATTTATAAAGAATATTTTCTCTGTTCTAAAAGTTCAAAAATTGGTGGCAATATAAATCCACATATTTAGCAATGAAATCCCTAAGCTAAAGTATTTTCAAATATATATCAATTTAGTATAGCGTATATGTTAAAGCATATATTTGAGTTCTTTAAATCATATTTCAATATATATTCAGGTACAGAGTTTTCTAAATCTTTTCCTGAAAATTAGATTTTTTGAAAATAGACCATTTCTGTGATTACTGAAAGTTATATAACATTAGATTGGTTTTATAATGCCACCTAACTCACAAAAATACTGGCATTTTGCTGTAGTCCTTTGGGTAATTCAACTAAACAATGCAAATGAGGCTGTACATTTCATGCTTAATTACAGGTTTCCCTAGATAAATTTACAAAAGAATACATCTCTGGGAAGCTGATAATATCAAATGGTTTATTCTAAATACATGTACCAAACAATTTATAAAATTTACCAAGTTTACTATGTTAGTTGGCTTTGGCAACCATAACAAAATACCACAGGCTGAGTGTCTAAAACAACAGAAATTTACTTTCTTACATTTCTTGAGATTGGAAGTCCAAGATCAAGACAGATGCTGGCAGGGCTACTTTCTCCTGAGGCCTCTACACTTGGCTTGCAGACGGCGGCCAGTGTCCTCGAGTGGCCTTTCCTCAGTATGTGCTCTTCCAGTGTCTCGCCTCTTCCTCTCCTTCCAAGGACACAGGTCCTATTGAATTAGGGCCCCACCCTGTGGTTTCTGTTCATCTTATTTATCTCCATAAAGGCTCTCTATCCCAATAGAGTCATACTGGGGGTTAGAGTTTTAATCTATGAATTTCAGGGGAACACATTTCAGTTCATAACATTTACCAAATAATTATGTTAAAAGATTAAAATCATTCTTGGAGACTTAATTTCCTTTAGCAACTTTAAGCAGGGATGATAAGACTTACAGTGTTCATCCTTGCTGTTTTGGTAACATTCTGGCATTGTGTCTTCCGGGTGCTAAAGAGCATTGTACATTTTAAGACCATTGTGTTTGGGACTCATTCTTCCAGTGAGTGGATAAGAGAAATTATGGATGTCACTTCTGAGACACAGTATGTAACTGCTGCCGTATGCCTTATTCAGAATGCTACTCCCTCTGCCATAGAGACAAGCAATGCTCTAAACCGTGGCAGGGAAGGTTCAGCCGTATCATGTGGAATAACCTAACCTACACTGACTAATACAAGAATTGGTAAAAGAAGTGGGCACTGAGGTACCAACAACAACGACTACCAAAACAAAAAAAAAGACTCAAAATTTAAAAATAATGTATGTGGCAAAGGCAGTCAAGATGCAACTATTGGAGGTGGATGGAACATTAGTCATATATGTATGTATAATGGAGAAGCATTTGTCAAAGTCATCAGGCATTCGATAACTTTGTAATACTGAGGAAAATAGATTATTAGCACGTGGTAAATTCCACTGGCTATATATAGCAAGGTAGTGTGAGAAAGATATTGATGAAAAATGAATGGAATGGTTTGTAAGCAGAAATGATTGAAGAATAAGGAAAGCTATACATTTATGGACGTGAGTATTTAGAGAAACCAACTGCTTCTCACCTCCAGAAAGCAAAACTTAAAATTAAATAACATACTTTATTAAAACTGTGCAGACTGAATTAAATCAATATTGCTTCCACTCCATTGGTAAACACTTTGGATTGGATTAAAGTAGTGCCCATTAATCCTAAAAACTGGACAAAATGGATCAAGTATAAGTGAATAAGGTGTAGCACTTCAACGATGCGAAAGAAGTCACAAGTAAGTTGAAGGAAAGATGAGGGGAGAGGAAAGACACAGAACCAAAGTGTAATGATTACATTTTAGTGTCAACTTGGCTAGGATATAGTGCCCAGTTGTTTGCTCAAACACTGGTCTAGATGTTACTGTAAAAATGTTTTTAGACGTGATTTTACATCAGCAGACTTTGAGTAAAGCAGATTATTCTCTATAGTGTGGCCTCATCTAATCAGTTAAAGACCTTAAAAGCAAAGACTGAGATTTCCTGAAGAAGCAACTATGTCTCAAGGCTGCAACATAAAAATTACTCTTGAGTTTGTAACCTGCAAATTTCAGACTTAAGACTGTAATATCAACTGGGTTCTGAATTTCCAGCCTCCTGACCTGCTCTACAGATTTTAGACTTGCCAGCCCCAGTGATCTCATGAGCCAACTAATTTTCTCTCTCTCTCTCTCTCTCTCTCTCTCTCTCTCTCTCCCTGTGTGGGGTGTGTGTGTGTGTGTGTGTGTGTGACTCATATCTCTTCTAATGGTTCTGTTTCTATGAAGATTCATAACTAATATACAAGGAAATATAGTAAATGTAAGAAGTATGGCTGAAATGTTATTGATAGAAAGACACTATTCAAATAATTAAGCAGCCTATCAAGTTCTTAAGAATATTATGCTGAAAAAGAAATCAAAAAGTAAATTCGAATGTCTGTGACCCCATGAGACTGGAAATGATGATTGTGTTTTCAATGTTCTATTGGCAAGAAGCAGACAGAGAAAAAGGCTCTGACCCCAGGAAGAAACGGGAAAACACATTTTATTTGTGGACTAAGAGGATTATGAAAAATGAATCTCAATTTCAGCTCTATCATCCCTCTCATCCTTGCAATAAGTAAAACTTCACAAACTGAAAATCAATGACTTTTCTTGTACCCATCAGCGGCGTGAGGTTGTGGGGCAAACAACCACCTAAATTCTGGGAAACAGGCACATTCACAGAGCCTCAGCTGAAAACTGCTTACTTAGAGCAGAAGCAGCTAGCACTGTAAACTAGTAGGGACACTTGTGGTAATTCTGATGAATTTCTGGGAGCTGAGTATGGTGCTAGATTGCAAGAGAGCTCTTCGAAGCCACAGTCTTAGTTGCACCCCCGTAGTTTTGTGGGATTTGCCTTCAGTACTCACCAGATTTTCACAACAAACGTGCAAATAATCCACTCCTAGATCCGCCATAAAGAAATGAAGAGTAATTATTATAAACAAACCAAGATCCTTCTCCATAGGAACAGCATGTTTTCCAGGGAAAATACAAATAGCAGAGCCTTAATCCAGCTGGGAAGGGTATTTCTCTTACTTAGGTCACCTCTAAACTTTCTGTCTCACATAAAATAACATCGTCAATGGGGGCAGAACTTTGCAGAAATTTATTGGGAATACTGCAGGTCAGATTCCCAAATCACAGGCTCACTCAAACTCTGGTATTTCTTCGGAAGATTATAGCATTCTCTCCCTCTTGCTTATTAGCACATTAACAGTCTCCAGGATACGAACTGATGCAATGAAAGCATTTGACCAACTCTCACAACCACTCATGACTTTCTCCCTAAGATTGGGAGCACGACGAGGATGACCAGACCACTCCTATTCAGCAACATAGTGGAAGTCTTAGCTGGTGCAAATAGGATGAGAAAACAAGTTAAAGGTACATGGAAAGGAAGAAATAAAGCTCTCTATGGTGACAGATGACATGACCCTATGCTAAGAAACTCCTGAAGACTTGACAAAACAACTCCTGGAAAGAAAGATTAAAATCATTCTTTGCAATTTAATTTCTGTTGGTAATTTAGAAGAGAGATGATAGGAATTATAGTCATAAGTGAGCATAGCAAGGTCACAGGATATAAGATTGATGTACAAAAGCTAATTGTGTTCCTATATACCAGCAATAAACAACTGGAATTTGAAATATTAAAAATGCACCATTTACAATATGACCCCCTACAAATGAAGTACTTGGGTATAAATCTAACAAAAATGTACAGGATCTATTGTGGAAAGCTAAACAACGCTAATCAATTCAACAAAAGTCAAATTAACAAGATGTGATGAGAATAGTCTTTTGCCTCTGAAGTCTTCTTACCAAAAACCCCATAAGTCCATTCTAGCCATGATGAAAACAACGGAAATATAACAGTTGAAGGAAATTTTGATAAATACCAGATCAGACCTGCTCAAAACTGCCAAGGTCATCAAAAACAAGGAAATTCTGAGAAACTGTCACAGTCAAGAAGGAAACAAGAAGGCATAATGACTAGATATAATGTGGAATGCTAAATGGCACCATGGAACAGAGAGTGGGTACTGGGTGAAAAGTTAGGAAATATGAATAAAGGATGGATTTTAGTTAATATTGTATCACTACTATCTCATTAATTGTGGCAAATGCATCATAGTTACTAAGACATGGTAGGGGAAACTAGGTGGGACGTTTAAGGGAACTCTCGGTACTACCTTAATTTCTGTTTATATCTAAAACCATTCTATATTCTTTTAAAAACTGAACAACCTGCCAGACAGCAAAGGCAAGTGCATGGATAACAACAGACTCTGCCACAAGCGCCAGGAGCATCAGAACCTAATCAAGAAATATCTGAAAACCTCAGGGAAAGAGATTCTTGTGCTCTGGTTCAGCACTGTTGCAGAGCAATAACTGCTGCGTATCTCACATTCTTCCTCCTTCCCACAGGAAATGATTCCTGTAATTAACTATCTCTATTACAGCTTGTACACTGGGCGCATGTATGAGCAGCAGTAACTTGCTGTTTGATTTTTGGGCTTACCGATCAAGAAGAGTCACACTTCCCTCTTAATAGGGGTGCATCACTGAGAAATGATGGACCTTGATCTTGATGTTTTAACTGAAAGAGACTTACAATTTATTCCTCTTGGGGCTGGGGAAGTTCATTTTGCCTACGAAAGGGAGAATGCATGGCTATTTGGTGGCAAAAGGGTAGACCCTGTCAATCATTAATATACTTAGTCAACTATTTCCAGCACTCCACCTTCCAGGTCATTGTAATTCCAGTTCTGGTCTCCCTTGTGTTTGGCTGTGGCCATATGACTAATATTACCCAAAAAATTATGAAAAGATGTGAGTCACCTGTTGGAACATTAAACTGTTTTCTTCCTTCTTCACTCTGTCAAAGCAACATTCCAGATCGTACCTGGTTCCTGGAGGAGGAAGAGCTCCTCAGTGAACTAGCAACAAACGTGTTGCATAAACAAGAAATATACCTTTGTGTTTAAAATTCATTGAAGTTTTGAGAGTTGCTTTTGCCAGAGCATAACCTATCTCATCTCGACCTATTCAGGCCTATTTAGTGACTGTGGAAGTGAGTATGAGCTTTAGTGGTAAAATCTGAATCTACTCTCTCTGGTGAAGTCTACTAAAACTACGAAATATAACAGTATAAAATGAAATTTAGCTGAATATCCTCTATGTCTGTTCCTGTCAGGAAGTTCAGATTTTAAAAGAAAAAAGAAAACATGCTGGAAGCATGAATATATAATCAGCAAGTGCCCAGTGGAAAAACACTATTGGAAAATATAATAAAAATAGGCAAATAATAACATTTCTCCAGGACAAGTTAAATCTTACTATTCTCTTTATGCCTTTATCTCACAACTCTTTTATCTCATTAACTCATGACATTGTCTCCAATCTCAATAGAAAAAAAATGTTCTCAGAAGTGGCATTTGTGAGATATCACCCCAGCATTTATTTGTCTATAAAGCTATTTTTCTGCATCCATTCTCATCTCGTCTTTCAGTCTCATATTAAATCTTATAATTTTAACTGGAAATTATTTCTCAATATCACATATTGATTTAAAGGAATAATACATTTCTAAATATGTTGCTCTTAACAGTGATAATAATCATATTGAATTAGATAAGCATATTTTAACTTACCATTGCATTCTAGAATTTCAGAAAGTAATTAGGTAAGCAAGACATTTTTGTAATGGTTTTAGCATAAACTTTTAACAAAAATTTTTATGATCATGCCAAGAAACATCTGTGGTTGTGTAGCCCAAAAGAAGGAATCAAGAAAGAAAGAAAAACATTACAAAACCGAAAAATAGGAACATTGTGTGGTCGGTATATTTGGATGCATGCTAGAGAAATTCAGTAGTGACTGTCTCTCTAACCAATCTCTCTTTGATATCATTTGTTATCTCTGTGATAAATGTATTCTTGAAATAGAATAGACCCTGCTAACTTGATCTATCTGATTAACAATCACAGGTCAATTGTGAATTGTCTACTTCTCAGCTACGTGACTTGTTATTTTTGAGCAGTGATTCATGCCTGAAAACAAAGGGAGTTGGCTCTAATTGCCGAGCTCTCAAATTTAACTCATGTCAACTAATAAAGTAAGGGTAATTTTCTAGTTATAACTGATTTAGAAAATATATGAAATAAACCAGCAAATGCCCTTAGCAACCTAACTAGTCATAGAAATATTTCTCATTTATGTTATGTAAAATTATCTTCCCCAAAACTGCCTTGACCTGACAGTCTATTATCTTCTTGCAAGCTCCTTTATTAACGTTAATATACTTTGACATGTGCTCAAGATCAATTTTTCCGAGAAATTTTTCTCTAACAACCCATAACCCACACACTCCATCAAGTGATGATATTGCCTTTAAATTCGAAGATAATAAAACGAAGTTGTCAAGAGTGAAAATTACTTCACTACCCCCTACTCTTCCCTTATCTATGAAGCTGTAATTACTTGTCTTCAAAATTATACCCTTTCCTGTGGTCTCAAATGAAAAAGATTTCCTTCTATTCTAGGTATATTCCTGTCCTTATTTCTCAATCCTTTCTTTTATCAGTGCCTATGAAAAGACGGTATCCTCTAGAACATAGATTGTTTATTTTCATGGTTTACCAGCATCTCTGTATCAATTTCTTCATGTAACTTTTAGTCTATTCAATGCCCTCTCATACATAGACACCTAATAGGCAAATAAGAAAGAAAACAGTTCCTAAGTCAGTATATCCCTCCAAACCTCATTCTAAAGTTTTTCTTTCATTTTACATTCTAACTCATCAAAATAAATAATTGTCTGAAGTATAGAGTTCATGTAACTCTACACTTAATGTCCAGAATGACTGGACACAATCATGGAAAATTTTCAGTGACCAGAACAGTAACTAACAAGCTGGCTGGCTGTCTGGATAAATAAATATGCATATCAATTTAGAAATTAGAAAAGAGAAAGAAATGAAAAGCATCCAAATTAGAAAGGAGGAAGTAAAATTATATCTGGTTATGGATGATATAATCTATT
This sequence comes from Cacajao melanocephalus, assembly GCA_963573385.1. Classification (NCBI taxonomy): domain Eukaryota; kingdom Metazoa; phylum Chordata; class Mammalia; order Primates; family Pitheciidae; genus Cacajao; species Cacajao melanocephalus. The sequence goes on along the minus strand of CAUYLG010056120.1, from coordinate 15,773 downwards.
ATATAAAATACCCTAATAACTTCACACCTAAAAAAAATTGTTAGAACTAATAAAGTCAGTAAAGTTGCAAGATACAAAATCAACATTTAAAGATAGTAAGTTATGTTTCTATACACTAACAATAAACTATCCAAAAAATAAATTAGGAAAACAATCCCATTTTTAATAACATAAAATAAAATAGGAAAAAATTTTAACAAAAAGAGTGAAAGACTTCTACACTGAAAACTCTAAAACACCAATGAAAGAAATTAAAGCAGAAACAAATAAGTGGAAAATATCCCATGTCCATTAATTAGAAGAATTAATGATGTTAAAATGTTCCTAATATCCAAAGCAATCTATATATTGAATGTAATCCCTATGAAAATTCCACTGACAGTTTTTACAGAAATAAAAATATTTACAAAATTCATATGTACCTACAAAAGACCTTCAAATTTTTGAAACAATCATGAAAAAGAAACACAAAGCTGAAGATATAACACTTCCTCATTTCAAACTATATGATAAAGCTACAGTAATTGAAACAGAATGGTACTGGCATGAGTATAGATATACAGATCAATGGAATAGCATAGAGACCAAAAGTAATAATAAGCATATATAGTCAAATATGGTTGACAAAGGTGTGAAGAATACACAATGTAGAGAGTAGTCTCTTTCATAAACAGTGTTTGGAAAAACAAATGTCCATTTGCATTCAAAATATTGAATTAGGACTTTAAAATGTCTTGAATTAGGAGCACTAAACTGCCTTTCAATTCTTGCTTATTATCTGCAAGATAGTATTAAAAATAAACTTCTCCAGGTTTCCCTTTTAATCTGGTGATTTAGTCATGGTAGATTAAATATACAAAGATGTTAAAATGTGGTTCTTCCTATATTGGTTTCAACTGGAACTCCCAAAGCTGAAAAAGTATAGTGAGTATTACGTACACCAATATTTGTAAAGAAGATGGCCCACTTACACAGAGCAGGCTGAGAAATTCTAATGGCAGTTTGGCCAGCATCATTATACCTTGAGAAGTTTCCAGGAAATTGGGACTACTTGGAACAGAGTTGTTTATGTGCTATATTTACTATTTCTTCATCCACTGATGAAAGAGTGTTTTTGTTTTCTGTTTTGTTCCCATTGCTCTAAGCCAAAAGGAAGAATCTTAAAAGGAATGCATGAAAAGCTTTAGATGAGTCTTCTAAAGTTTGGGAAACACAAGTAGTCATATTTTCCTAACGCCTACAAAGTCTAACAGCAAAAGGCAGTGGCTTGAATTTACCCTGCTTGGTGAGAGAATAAAGAGGGACGCATTGAGAGTGAATGTTACTTCTGCTCCCAGCAAAGCAAAGACATGTGTGTCCTGAAGAAGGGGATGCCCTGTGTCAGGAAGATCAATATGACCCCAGCAGAATGGTAGACTCCCTGAATTCCCATGGGCTAAGAAGGAGACTTGAGATGCCAACTTAGCTGAGGAATTTCCAGCATCAAGAAATCTGCAGTTGGAGGTTTCCATCAAGGGCTGTCCCTTTCCCTTGCCCCCTTTTCCAAATCTCCTCCCACTTTCGTCTGACCTAGAGGGATCAGGGATCAGGAAAGAAGCAAGAAGGAAGTAAAGAAAACCGTGAATCAAGTGAAAGAGAATACATTAGCCTTGAACCCTTCTACTGCAGGCTTTCAAACTTGACTTTGACCTATGCTATAGGAAGACAAAAATCTTAAATTTCAAATTGCATTAAGCTATGGAGGTATGTACTGAGTGGACTACCATTTTTAATGGTTTGAGGATTTTTAATTACATGAAGCTTAACAAAACAAGCTATGGGGTATGCTTGAGATTATACAAAGAGAGAAAGAAATATCCAACAATTCTGAAGGTGTAGTGAGAAAAATATATGATATATCTGTTTGTTCATTCTGAGTCCAGCTTAATTAGTAAACATTTTACATTAAGATTTTACAGCTCTCACTCATTCAACCAGTTTTTATTTTTTTCTATGTTCTAAACATTTATAATATAATGATGAAAATAATGGACATGAAACTTTCATTTAATAGGGGAAACTGACATTTCACAACATATTTCAATAACTATATAATTGCCACTCTGATATATATGGTAAAATAAAAGTATATGGTATTTCAGAGGCATAAATTGGAACTAATCTGGACCAGGGGATATAAAGGAAATTGAGATCTGAAGAATAAACAGCGTTAATCAGATTAAAGAGAGAGAAGAAAGCATATTCAAAAAGAACAGCGTGTGTGAAGGTTCTGGTGCAGAAAGGGGAATTTTAAGGAGTGGAAACACAGCTGGTGTGATGAGCAGGGATTTGGCAGTAGATGAAAATTGAGAATTAGACTGAAAAATATGAGCTAGATCACGCAAAACCTGAAGTATTTAGAAGGTCTTAATCATTCTGGGGATCTTAAAGGTTTTGATTTGGCAAAATACAGGAATGAATTTGCCTTTTTAAACAACTGCTTGGGCTACAGCACAGCTAACTTCTAGGAGGTGAACAAGGATAGAAATGGACAAAGGTGGGTTTCATTTGCAGCAGAGGCCATTGTAACTCAGACAGGAAAGTGCTAGTGATGATGGAGAGAAAGGAATCAGAGACATTGTTGACATAAAACAGACCGGAGTTGGCCAGGAGCAGTGGCTCACACTTGCAATCCCAGCACACTGTGAGGCCGAGGCGGGTGGATCATGAGGTCAGGAGTTCAAGACCAGCCTGGCCGACATGGTAAATTCTTGTCCCTACGAAAAATACAAAAATTATCCAGGCATGGTGGCAGATGCCTGTAATCTCAGCTACTTGGGGGGCTGAGGCAGGAGAATCGCTTGAACCCAGGAGGCAGAAGTTGCACTGCTGCACTCCAGCCTATGCCACAGACAGAGACCCTGTCTCAAAAAACACAAAGAAAAAGAAAAAAGGAAGGCAGTATAGTGTGCTGTCATGAAGCCAAGAGAAAGGAATGTTTCATGCTGCAGGATCAACTGTGAGATCAACAAGTTAAGAGATGTGTCCATTGAATAGCTGCCTCATAAAAACCTTGATGACAATCACACAAATAATTTTCATGGAGTAAGGGTGGCAAGATCCAGATTAGAGTGGGCCCAACGAAGACTGGAAAGTGAAGAAGTAAAGAGAATACATGGAGCTGTGCACAAGAAAAGTGACCACAATTTTCCCCAGAGTCTTTAGTTATGACTGTTTTTCAGTCAGAATTATAAATAGCTTTCACTTTCATGGTCAAAAATGGGGATTATATAGTCACCTTATGATAGGAGGCAGGAGTTGAGATATAAATGATGTAATTATTACAGTGGCAGGTAAGGATTTATGGTTGTCCAGGAAACAATACATCAGCAAATTACAAATATTAATAGGTGTGCCTTTCCAGAAGGTTGAAATTTTCCCGAGATTTTTAATTGCTACAATATTTTGTTATGTCATAATTACATGAATTTTCCTGAAATGTATGAAGTATTATGCCTTTAAGATAAAATAGAGTGAATGTGACTTAATCTTTATGGATCATTAGCTTATCAAAATATGATGATTTTTACTATCATACCCCTGAAGGATACCTTTGACGTTTGTAAGAGTATTCGTCATTCACTAAATTGCATGTGTATGTATTTGGTTATACTTGCGTGTGAATAATGGGATAAAAGTGTGTATGCATGGCTGATGCAAGAGAGATATAGGAGAGGTGGTCAAGAATGTGATGCAGAGGACAGGGAGAGTAAGAGAGTGTGGGGAGCAGGATGATTTCAAGGAGGATAAGGAAAGCAGAAGAGAGAGTGGATGTACTACATCCATGTATGTTGTGATTTGGTTAGTATGCATATTGCAACTCGGTATTCTGTATGTATTGTAATTAAGGTTCGTGTGTGTCTGTGTCTGTGTGTTAGAAAGAGCTTGTATGCATTGAGATGGGTGTTAATAGTTGTATGTGCAGTATATGTACATTTGTATCTATGTTGCAGTATGCGTTAAATGTGTATTTGTCTTTATTAATGTCTTTTCTTTCAAGCTTCTCATTGTGACAAATATGCTTAAATGAGATACTTCTTCTATATTCTTATATTTGCTATTTCTAATCTGGTATAGGACATAAAATCAAATACCCATATATATATGAAAATTATATGTACAATAAGGACACCACCCTCTGAACAGTGACTTGAGTGGCACACCTATTGGTGAACAATGTAAGGGCCAACTGAAACCAGTTGTGCAAAGAATTGGTGACTCGGGGACTTTTCTTTGTGTATGTAAAACTCCCAGCTTGATAATGGAAAAAGTATCTGCAACAGTTTGCTAGAGAAAACACAAACAAAATGTACATCATTATAAACATTATAAATATGTATGTGGCAAAGGAAGAGCCACATACATATTTCTGTTTTTTGCTGTATATAAGATAAACAGCTGTGTCTTCAGGTGTAGAACAGAATTTAAGCTGTATTTTGTTCCAACTTTTACCAAAATATTTGTGTTCAAGAAGGTTTTTCTGACCAGCAATTCCTGACTGGCTAATAGCCAATCTTCCTTTTTATCTCTTCTTAGGATAATTTACATCTCCTCCTAGCCCACTACTATAAGATTAGGGGAATGGGTGGCTGTAACTTCTGCAGTTTTATTATGAGGTTCATAATAAAACGAGATTGAAAATATGCATGTGAGGACAAGAAAGATTTAAGAGCATAGGTAAAAATAAAGTGAAATTTCAGGGTCAGTATGAAAATTTTTGGCCAGGGACAATGTTATTCTCTCCTAAATAGATAAAAGGATGAAAATTAATCATCTTGAGTGGAGCCTCACAAGGCATGAAAGAGCCAACTGGAACAACTTAAGCTGAAGTTGCAAGTTCAGGCAGAGGAATTGTCTGATTCAGGGACCTTGGCCCAATCCATTTTAACTGACAGTTGAGAAAAGATTTGCAGTAACAAAATCACATTAGGGAATAGAGAACAAAGCACCAGAGGAGAACAAACAAGAAACTTGGATCCCACACCAAGGGCAGAACAACAATAAGATGCTTTCGTTTACTGGATTCAGATATGGAATTAAAGTATTTTTCCAGTAACTATCACTGGGGTATTTGTGGGAGTATATCAATAATAAAGTGCTCCATTTAGATGATTCAGCTTTAATTTAGTGTCCACTTCCAAATTTTAATTTTTGTATGCACAGCAAAACACACTAAGTTATGGTCTATTGAGATATTGAGGGAAAAACTTTTTATGAAATCAAGTCAGAGAACAGAAATGGGGAATTACTGAAGACGTATTACACATAGCAAAATATTTCACTTTTGGTTATCCTGTTGCTGAGCTGTGAGGCTACTAATTATTCATTTTCTCTTCTACTTTTATTTGCCTCAGATGATTTACTTCATCAGAAGACAGGTTAGGACAAAAAAAACAAAACAAAACAAAACAAAACAAAACAAAACCATCAATTTGATTGGCATAGTAAAAGTTTGGATAGAAAAAGATGGTTTAAGTCAGAGGATGGCAAATGATTTTCTGTAAAGGGCTGGGTAGTGTATATTTTAGCATTTGTGAGCAATAAAGTTTTTGTTACAGTCATCCATCTCTGCCATCATAGCATGAAAACAGCCATGCACAATGTGCAAATGCAAATGAATGTTGTTTGCGTTCCAAAAAAAACTTCGTTTTGAAAAGTAAGTGGTGGTTGATAATTCTAAAAGACATTTTTAAAAGAATTACCAATTTTAATCAATTCTTCCAGAAAATAAGGCAGGGAGCATCTTTTCCAGTTCACTTTATATGCTCAGTATTACCTCAGTCCCAATACCAGAAAATGGCAGTGCAACAAAGAAATGTAGAGATGTACATGTCTCACGAAATTAGATGTAAAAGCCTCAACAAAACATTTCTAAATTAAATAAAACTACATGAAAATAATCATACAACATAACCACATGATACATATTCCAAATTTGCAAGACTGGTTTAACATTCAAAAATCTGTCAGTGTAATCTCCCATATCAACAGAAAATTTATATAATGTTTCAATAACTACAGAAAAAGCATCTCACAGTACCTAATTTATAATTTTAAAAACTTAAGGAAATTATGAATAAAGAGGAATTACTGGCCCAGCATGGTGGTTCACGCCTGTAATTCCAGCACTTTGGTAGTCTGAAGCAGGCGGATTACCTGAGGTCAGGAGTTAAACACCAGCCTGGCCAACATAGTGAAACCCTGTCTCTACTAAAAGACAAAAATTAGCTGGCCATGGTGGCATACACCTGTAATCCCAGCTACTCGGGAGGCTGAGGCAGGTGAATTGCTTGAACCTGGGAGGTAGAGGTTGGACTGAGCCAAGTTTGCACCACTGCTCTCTAGCCTGGGCAACAGAGCAAGACTCTGTCTCAAAATAAAAGAATTACTTCAATTTAATAAAAATGTCTACAAACAATAATCAACATTACACGATGGTAAAAAGACTGGAACATTTCCTCTCAGATCAGACACAAAACAATGATGTCTACTTTGAACATTCTTATTCAGCTTGGCACTGGAAATTCTAGCCATTGCAAGATAGCAGAAACAATATGCAGGAGGGAGACATAGAGATTGGAAAGAAAGAAATAAAATTTTCTCTATTTACAGATGAAATGATTGTCTAAATAAAAAATCCCCAAAGAATCTGCAAAACTTATAGAACTAGCAAATGAGATCAGCCACGTAGGAAGATAAAAGATCAATAGACCAAAAAAAAAAATTGTACTTCTATATAATAATAAGAAACATAGGAGAATCAAAATTAAAAATAAGATATTATTGCCCCAAAGAAAATTAAATATTTATGTAAAATAGAACAACATATATATAGAAAATGTATGCTGAAATTTACAAAATATTGATGAAAGAAGTCAAAGAAGATCTAAATGAATGGAGATACATGTCATCCATAAACTGATCCTTATATTTAATGTGATTCCTACCAAAATTCTGGCAAGTGATTTTGTAGACATGAACACACTTATTCTGAAATTTATGCAAAAGATCTGAACCTTGGAATAGTTAAAACAATCTTGACAGAGAATAAAGTGGGAGGAATAACTTTAGCTAATATTAAGATTTACTTAATATCACAGTGTGGTGTTGTCAGAGGGATAGGCACATAGATGAGTGTAAGAGAAAAGAGAACCCAGAAAGAGTCCCAGGTAGATAATCCTGCTGATTTTTGATAATGATTCAATTCACTAAAGGTAGGATAGCCTTTTCAATAAATATTACTAGCACAGTGGAACATCCATGGGTGAAAAATAAACCTCAACCTAAGTCTTACACTTCAAAAGGAATCAGGGATTTAATAAACAAGATTCAACTTTAAAACTTAATTTAAAAAATCATGAGAAAACATATTCAACATATTGCGTTAGGGAAAGAGTACTCAGAATTGATCTCAAAAACAGGATACAAAAAGGGAAAATTAAATTTGATGTTGAACCACATAAAAATTAAAAATAAATCTGGTTAGATTTGGTCTGCAGGCTTTAATATTCTGATCCCTTATTTAATGGTCAATTATCATGAATTTTAAGATTTATCTTAGACATTTTCTCAAGTCATGTCAGCAAACGCACCTGCCCTATGTCCTTTAGGCGGGAGCAAAATATTGTGTATAACATGATCACATCAAGGTACTTATAATCTTTTGGAAAAGCAGTGCATCAAAAGAAATATATTTGTAAGAAAAAAGTTAATCTGAAGTGATAAAAATTAAGTGTTATTACAGGAAAGCATTTAAAATATGAGAATTCTGCAAAGAAAAAAATCAATTTGTGATCAATTAGTGGTAACTATAGAGAGAATATAATGAAATGGTATGAGAACAAAGTAATTATGTAGTCAGCATAAAGGTTAAATGCCACATTTAAAAAAGGATAAGCAAAAAATAGTTTATAAGACATTGATATCCACATTAATATATTAAAAGTGTTCAGTTATTAACAATATATAACATGAGATTTTTGAATATTTTTATGTACAACAGTTAGTTGAATTTATATTTTATTCAAAAACACAAACTGTTTAATATAAACATGAAATGTTTAGTTTTACATATATTTAGAGAAATTTATATATTGTTTATTAGAAAAGCACAGGCGAATGGTCTATTTTTCATCAGATACAACATAAGCATCAAACGTAAACCTTCTGGCGAGATAGTCAATCTGCACTGGCCAAATATCAGTTTTTTAACTCATTATTCTGTAGAAATATTCAAATAGCTCATACAGACACACACACATACACACACACACACACACACACACAGCCCTTCATATCCTAGGGTTCAACATCTGTAAATCCAACCAACCACAATTAAAATATTGTTTTAAAAAGAATGGTGGTGACAGATGTGGTGGTGAACCCCTGTAATCCCAGCACTTTGGGAGCCTGAGGTGGCAGAATCACTTGAGGACAGGAGTTTGAGACCAGCCTGGACAACATGGTGAAACCCCATCTCTACTAAAAATACAAAAATTAGCCAGGTGTGGTGGCAGGCACCTGTAATCCCAGCTAGTTGGGAGGCTGAGGCAGAAGAATCACTTGAACCTGAAAGGCAGAGGTTGCAGTGAGCCAAGATTGTGCCCCTGCACTCCAACCTGGTCAACAGAGCGACTCCATCTCAAAAAGAATAAAAAAGGATGGTGGGGTGTCTGTACTAAACATGTACACACTTCCATTATTTCCTAAACAGTACACCATAACAATTTTTTACTTAGCATTTGCATTGTATTAGGTATTGTAAGTAATCTAGAGATGATTTAAAATATGTGGGAGGATGTAAGTAGGTTATGTGCATATACTACACTATTTTATATAAGGGACTTGAGTATCTGTGGATTTTGGGGTCCATGAGGAGGAGTGTGTCCTGGAACCAATCTCTCATGGATACCAAGAGGCACTGTGTGTCTACACACACACACACACACACACACACACACACACATACACACACACACACATAAATGTAGAATGCTAAGTATAAAAAATATATTTGGCCAAAGGAATAATATGTATAGGTATAGTTAGAAATAAAATTATACATTCAAAGTTGAAATGTAATGTCATGATAACAGTTACTGCTAATAGTTCATAAAAATCATTTATTAACAAGAAGCATGAGGTAATAAGAATCCTGGATAGGGCAAAACTGGAAGTTCCTCACATTAGAGGCAGTTAAAACATTAAAGACACCTGTATTTCCAATATTGTGACTACAATGCTTTTCAGGTAGGACAGATCCTCTTTCTCCTAAGATTTAAGAATTGTACATTTTGACCAACAGTTATCATGGGATCGACTGAGAATCTGTTTGAAATAGTAGGAGAGTAAAGTACAAGAACCAGTAAAATATCACTTATAAAAATGGTGACCCAGCCCCAGCTGCTAACACCCTTCATTGAATGCTAGAACTAAACAAGGAGCAACAAAGATGCTAATGGGCCTTAAAAGCAATTGTAAAACTTGTGTACATCCTGTAGTGACAGAGGTAACAAGGCAGGAGGAAGTGACAGCGCAGATCGGAAAAGGGAAAGTTGCCATAATTTAAGGATAAGTTAGGAAACAGCTGATTATTGGTGCTCTTTTGTTCTCTCCAGCCTTGCTCTGGATGGATTCTGCCTACTTTCACTACATGAGACAGAACAAAAGAACAAAAGCAGCACCAGCCTAGGATGCCAACCTGGGTTATCCAGGTAAAAAGAGGAGGGCGGAGCTTGAGCTCAGCCAGGGTGATAAACATTGTTTTTCTCCACATGTAGTCTTACTAGCTCTGAAGCACTCTCTCTCTTCCTATTCTCTTCCCACACCTTCAGGTTTCTACAACAGAGTAAGAGTGCTTTTAGCACTCTTAGTGTGGTGCTGTAGCTCTCTAGAGACACTCCGTGACTATACGATGGTTTAGAGGAGAGGAGGTCACAAATGGGGAATGTTCGGAGGCTTGATTGTCATGCCTGAGCGGACCACTTGCCTACCAGAAATCCTCATCTATATTCAGCAGAAAATTCACAAACTAGTGTCTGGGTTTAACAGCTCACAACTAGATAAGCCAGCTTATCTGTAAAGAGCCAAAGAGTAAACATTGAATATGAGATTTGTTACAGTCTGAATAGGAATATGGCAGATGAGTCGTGTAGTAGAATGGAAAGAGCCAAAGAATGCATTCATGTGCTGGAATATCAGGCCAAGAAAACGTCATAGAAAGTATAAAAGAAAAGATGGAAATGTGAAGGAAAAATGAGCTTTCAACATCTCTTCAAGAGAAAGAAAAATAAATGTAGGAAAAGAAAATATGTAGAAATGTTGACCAATAATTATTATGAATAAGAAAAATTGAAAAGGCTGGTTGTGAGACATATAGCACAACTGGGAAGAAAAAAAAATCCTAGAACAAGTTTAGAGATTTATAAGGACATCAAATCAAGAAAAGTTTATAAAGCACTTCATGTAGAAAGAAAGGGCAATAAAGAAATAGATTTATTTTAAGGAATTCACCCAGGTGATTATGGAGGCTGGCAAGTCCAAACTCTGTGAGGAGGGTCAGAAGATTGGAGATCAGAGAAGACCCAGTGCTTCAGTTTAAGCCCAAAGACTCCATTGCAGAATTCCCTCTTGCTGGGGACAGGACTGGGGGCAGTCAGTCTTCTGCTAGATTCATGCTTTCAACTGATTAGGTAAGGCCCACTCACATAATTAAGGGCACTGTGCTTCTCTGTGAATTTACCAATTTAAATGTTATTTGTATCCTAAAACATCCTCCCAGAAACATCCAGAGTAATGTTTGACCACATATCTGGGCAACATGACACACATAAGATGACATATAAAATTAACCATCACAACCCTAAAACACACACACACGCACATACACACACAGAATTAACTTTGTGACCAGGTTTCTCAATGTCAAATCAAGATATATGTAAAATAAATGGAAAAATAGTTTGAAAGTTTTAAAGAAAAAGAACTATTAATATAGAATGTTAAGTCAAATATTTTATTTAAAATAGGGATTGTATCAATAACACTTTATTTATATAAATGGTAAAATAAGGATATTATTAATCATAAAATTTTCAAAGTATACAATGGAAAAACTTTCATAGAAAATTCTCTTAGAAGAATTAAATTGGCTGAGAGAGAAATAAATTCATGAGTACCCGTATGAACTAGGTGGGGAATAGAGGTGATAAAATAATTCAGTAGCCGGGCGTGGTGGCTCATGCCTGTAATCCCAGCACTTTGGGAGGCTGAGGAAAGTGGATCATAAAGTCAGGAGTTCGACACCATCCTGGCTAACACGGTGAAACCCCATCTCTACAAAAAGTACAAAAAAATCTGCTGGGCATGGTGGCAGGAGCCTATAGTCCCAGCTACTTGGGAGGCTGAGGCAGGAGAATCACTTGAACCTGGGAGGCAGAGATTGCAGTGAGCTGAGATCACACCACTGCACTCCAGCCTGGGAAACAAGAGTGAAACTCTGTCTCAAAAAAAAAAAAAAATGAAACATGATATGTACATGTAATGACACTCCCTCCCAAAAAACACCCTAGACTAGTGCTGTCCAGTAGAAATATTACACAAGACACAAACGTTAGCCACTTTGTAATTTTAAGTTTTTTAGTAGCCATATTAGAAATAGTGAAAAGAAACAAGTAAAATTTATTTTAATATCATGTATAAAATATTATACCTATGTAGTTCTATATATATTCAGAAGGTTGTTTTAACATGTAGTCAATAAAAACAATTATTAAGGACATACTTTATGTTTCTGTTTTTTACTGTCTTTTAAATCTCAATTTGGACTAACCATGTCTCAATTACTCAGTCACCCCATGTTACTAGGGGCTGCCATTTTGGAAGAGGGCAGTTCTCGATGATACCAACCTAGTGGATGGTCGTCTTGATGGTATCTAACATTCCACAGTAAATTAATGATGGTGGGGCACCAAATAAAGGAGGGTCAGTCTTTGATGAATATCCAACAGGCTTGGTAGACAGAAATTCCAAACACAAATTTTTTTTCTCAATTTATACCAGAATATATGTTGAATTAGCATTTCTGGCTATGGCCACAGTGTATTGATGCTTGCTTACTTTTAAGCTGTTATATTTTTCTGGGTAAAAACATATTTAGAAAAATGTTATATTAAAATTGACATAAAGTTATAAAATACTTTTAAAATATATTTTTATTATTTACAACTGTGATGTTCTTGAACCATTAATCCTTTTCCCTTAACTCACTTTGAACATGACATATTGAATGCATAATTAATAGGCCAGACATGCATCTAGTAGAAAAATAATAGCTTTAATTTTAAGCTGTCATCACCCTAAAAGAAAAACTGCTTTCATGAATCCTGATGAGTCATCATCCTCTAAAAATAAACACTATATTTTTTCAGAATGATTCTCATTCTCACCTAATGCTCAAAAGTCCTCACCCACATCTGCAAAAATTCAAAGAATAAAGTGCTTTGGGACTCCAAAAAGCATTTTTGCTCAGGCAACAAATGCTATTTTCCTCCTTTTTATGTCACTCATGCTTCACAGGCAGCTTTTAGCACCTGCCATTAGATGTCAGATGTTAAAATCTGGAAAAACAATGACTAAGTAACCGTGTTAGTGAACTACTGTATGGAGTGGAGAGTTGGTTTAATTAGTGCTAAGAGAATCAGGGTCTAGGACTGATCTATCTTTTTCAGAAACTAAGAAATTTTTTAAAGTATGACACAGAAAGAAATTAAGCATATAAAATGTATCTCATTTTCCTTACTCACCTGGTCCCTGCTGATTTTTCCTGGAAACATCCCTGGACTTGCCTTCCTCATGTTCTTTGTTCAAATGATCTACAGTTCTCTGAACATCTCTCTTTTGTGTTCACACCCACACAGCATTTACACTTCAGTGTATACCTTCTCTTTAGAATTCAGCTTGGACATCCCCTCTGCCCACACAGCAGGTGAAATTGTATTCACTGGGTAGATCTGTTTTGCCACGACTACACTGTGAGCTAAATACTTGTTTACTTGTATATTTTCTCCAATAAGTCATACTTATAGCCCTGGCATTCTCAAATGTTTTGCACCACACGTACACACACCACACACACACACACACACACACACACACAAAGCAATACTTAAAAAATCAAAGCATCCCAATGCCTTTCCTTTGCCAAAAAAACAAGTAGTATACAATTTTGGGCTCCAAACTATAACACTATTCTTTGAAAACACAGTACTACTGTTATGTTATTTAGCTGACAAGATTTTGTCATACCAGTGCTGCATCTCAATAAAAAATGTGAACTCTTTTGATGGTGATTTGCACAGATCTGCATATATCCATGGTCATATGGGCCATGTTTTTAGTGGCATCACTTACAGGAAAACTAATATTCACTTGCCCTGAGGCTGTATATCTCACATTAAAACTTGCATGTGGAAAAATATTGATCATTGTAGTTCGGATTGCTCCATTTCTACATATTCAGCAATTTTTTTTGTTGTTGTTTCTACTGTTGCTATTGAAGTGACTAGCATGATTATCTAGGTTGAAACGTTATCTATGTGAAAATATGTGTACTATGTCTTGGTTTTTTATCTAATGTCGTTTGTATCCCGGAGGAAACTATGAGCCTTCTCTTCATGGCAGCCTTCCCTCGGGATCTGTGTTGTCTATCAGTGCCTGTAATCACTTTGAAAAGAAAAAAAATATTAGAATTGCAAAAAGATTTTTATGAACAGTGATTATGGCCCATCATTCCATCTTGGCGAATGGGATTTAAATACACTTTTCTCTCTTCAAGTGCTTTTGTCAGTCTTTGGGATCTGCTGATTAGGGACCTGCTGGTAGTCAGCCTTTTTGTGAGAAGCAGGTATAAATATGATGAGGGAAAGGAAAGTTTCTTTCATTTATCTACAACAGAGGGAGTGGAGAGATCAAGGAAAAAATATATTAAAGGAAAATAAATAAATCAGCTTAGGGAATCTTAGAACTGACCACATGAGAAGCTGGTGGCCAGGCTGAGGATCTGTCATCTACCTAGCGGCTGACACATTACAGCATTTGTCCCTCTCCCCTTCTGATGCAGGCGTGGTTCTTTGTCTTTCTTTCATTACAAGATGGCAACTACATCTGGCTAATAATGCCTATTCTCGTGAATCAGGTCCTATTCTGTACACACTAAAGTAAATCTCTTCAGCTTTCTTTAATCTGCATTTTTCAGGTATTTATTATGCTGTGTCGCTCCCCTCCCCCCACTGCCCATATCTTACAAACTGGTAATATTACAAACAGAATGCTTGTACGGTGTGGATTTTCTTAGATCTATTCATATGGGTTACTTTAGTGAACAGACAATGCTGTTTGGCAACTCTGGAAACAGTGCCGATGCACTGCACTATTTTTCAGAATTTTGCCATTAATATTATACCTTTCAATATGAAATTCTTAGCATCAATGCTTGCAAACTCATCACTACACTACAGGTCTTCAAATAAAGACAATGTAAGCTCAAACAAGGGAAATCCAAAAAAATTATAAACTTCAGCTTTTACCTGTATTTTGAAGAAATAATAGGACACAGTTCAATTAACTTTTGTTATTACACAATTAAATTGACACAACCAATCAAGTACAATTGATTTTCAACTAAGACATAGATACCATTATTCTGAAATGAAACCCTTAAAAAGTTTAAATGCATAAAAGCTTTATTTTATCAAGCTCAGTAGAGTGTCCATAGATATTCTTGTTAAAGGTAGAGCAAAAATATGAATGACTTATTTTGACATATTTGAAATGTACATCAGTTACTGTACAGGTAGGATCAAAATATAGACTTTACATTTCTTAGAGTGATGCTACTCTTTTCAAGAGGAAAATTTCAAAGGAAGTGAAAACAAAACTCACCCAGATATTCTGAATATCACCAATTCCATTTTTTCTATACATACTCTTCTGTAATTTAAATTTTCACTTTAAATCATATTTAAGGTTTTCACATACTTCCATGTTTTTTATTAATAATGATTTTTCTGTCACATATTAACCAAGCTATCAATTAGAAAAATCTCTTTGTACCAGTGAAAACAAGATGTGATATTTCTTTTATATCAACATATCTATAAATTGTATTTGTTTCAAACCCTGCCCTCGATGCAATGCTAAAGTCAACACAATGCAAAGACAATAGTTTTACAAATGAACATTTATAAAATGTTCATTTTATCTATGAACATATAGATTTATCTATAAGTCAGCATTGTTCTTGGGGCACCCACATAATGGTCCTTGAGACGTTGACCACCACCTGTGGAGGTTTGGCCTGCAGACCCTGACTTAACGGATGAATAAATGCACTTTTACACTTGCTTTAGTGATTTAAGTTGGCTAGGGATAGTTGTTGGCTGCTTTTAGAGGGTGAAATGCAACTAATTGACCAAGACATTTTTTTTTAACATTTATTTAGTATGAATTTTATAACAGAGGTTTTAAATTAACACTCTTGTGGATAATTAACACGGTAAAAAGAGTGGTTTTACAAATGATAAAAAGTTTAGGTTTTGCCCTTTCCATGACCTTCTTGGAAGCTGCTCTTTCTCTTTTCTGTTTTTTTCACCTTTTTCTTTCTCTCTGCCTAAAGAAATCATTTCTTGCCAAAAAAAAAAAAAAAAAAAAAAAAAATAGGGTTGGGTTTTTGGCCC
>CAUYLG010056119.1:0-23317 GCA_963573385.1 Cacajao melanocephalus | reverse complement strand
GAACAGGACTCCAAGATGTCTGGATAAAACATTTAATTGGCTGGGGCAGTGGCTCATGCCTGCAATCCCAGCACTTTGGGAGGCTGAGGCAGGTGGATTACTTGAGGTCAGGAGTCCGAGACCAGCCTGGCCAACATAGTGAAACCCCATCTCTACAAAAATAATAATAATAAAAGAAATAAAAGTATTTGGGCCGGGCGCCGTGGCTCACGCCTGTAATCCTAGCACTTTGGGAGGCTGAGGCGGGTGAATCACTTGAGGTCGGGAGTTCCAGACCAGCCTGACCAACATGGAGAAACCCCGTCTCTACTAAAAATACAAAATTAGCCAGTCGTGGTGGTGGGCGCCTGTAATCCCAGCTACTCAGGAGGCTGAGGTACTAGAATTGCTTGAACCTGGGAGGCAGAGGTTGCAATAAGCCAAGATCTTACAACTGCACTCTAGCCTGGGCAACAAGAGCAAAACTCCATATATATATTTTAAAAAAAAGTATTTGAACAGCTGTGGGATACTTTTAAAGTATAATTTTAGAGTGCAGAAAGCCTTTCTGAGAATGACACAAAATCCTATAGCCTTAAAAATAAACAATAAATAAATAAATAAATAAATAAAAGAAAAAAAGAAAAAATAAATTTGACTAAATAAAAATAATCTGCCTGGCAAAACCACTGTAAGCAAAGTCAAAAGATAAATGAAAAATTGTGGAAAATATTTGAAATTTTTATCATAAATGAATGCTCACGCCTGTAATTCCAGCACTTTGGGAGGCCGAGGAGGGCAAATCACGAGGTCAGGAGTTCGAGACCAGGTTGGCCAACATAGTGAAATCCCATCTCTACTAAAAATACAAAAGGTTAGCTGGGTGTGGTGGTAGGCTCCTGTAATCCCAGCTACTCCAGAAGCTAAGGCAGGAGAATCGTTTGAACCCGGGAGGTGGAGGTTGCATTGAGCCGAGATCATGCCACTGCACTCCAGCCCAGGCGACAGTGCGAGACTCAGTGTCAGAAAAAAAAAAAAAAGGCAAATCTATAGGGAAGGAAAACTGATCAGTGTTTGCCAGAGGTTGGGGTGGGTTTATGGTTTAATTAGAAAGGGGAAGCTTGAGGGAAATTTTGGGATTGTGGTGATGGTTACCTAAATCTATGCATGTGTTAAAACTCATGGAACTGTTTATCCGCAAAGAGTAATTTCGTGGTGTGTTAATTTAGATTTTTTTTTTTTTGATGGAGTTTTGCTCTTGTTGCCCAGGCTGGAGTGCAGTGGCGCAGTCTCGTCTCACTGCAACCTCTGCCTCCCTGGTTCAAGCCATTCTCTTGCCTCAGTGTCCTGAGTAGCTGAGACTACAGGTGCCCACCACCACACCTGGCTAATTTTGTAATTTTAGTAGAGACGGGGTTTCTCCATGTTGGTCAGGCTGGTCTTGAACTCCCGACCTCAGGTGATCCGCCTGCCTCAGCCTCCCAAAGTGCTGGGATTATAGGTGTGAGCCACTGCACCTGCCCAATTTAGATATTTTTAAAAATGAACACACACACACACACACACACACACAAAATATCCTTCTAAAAAACACTTTAAACGAAATTTTCCATCTGGGTCCCTGCCAGAAAGGCTGCTTTGTGGGGGCTCTGCCACAACTCTTGCATTCTGTGGGCCTGTTTTTCCATCTGAAAATGGAGTGGATCTGCCTAGAGCAGTGATTTTATCCCCCTTTCCTCAAACTGCACCCTAGGCACTCCCTTTGTGGCAGTGGTGGTGTCTCGGGTTTGGAGAGAAAAAACATTTGGATGTCACTGGGCTTTGGACACATAGTTCTTCTTCAAATGGAGCAGTTGCAGTTTTGTATCCCCTTTTTTTTTTTTTTTTTTTTTTTTTTTGTCTAAAAACCTCTAGATGAGAACTGAACACAAGCCAGAGCCCCAGGTTCCCAGGACGTTAGAATGATCCTGGATTCCAGGGTTTACATGTGGGGCTCAGTTGTTCATTCCTTTGGCGAATGCCCTGGTAATTAGCAAAACCAGGGTGCTGGCTCTAACGGTTACTGACTCTAAACAATTGTTTCAGGGAAGCTGGAATTATGCTTCTACATGACCCCTTGGATCGATGCACACGGATTAAACACAATGGGACCTTTGTAAAGGCTCTAAATCTAGCCTCCCCCCCTCAACCTTTTTTTTTTTTTTTTCAGAGTCTCACTCTGTCATCCAGGGTGGAGTGCAATGGTGCAATCTCGCCTCACCACAACCTCCACCTCCCGGGTCCAAGCGATTCTCCTGCCTCGGCCTCCCAAGTAGCTGGGACTACAGGTGCCCCCCACCATGCCCTAATCTGGGTCCATTCTAAGGTAAGGTCCAAAAGGACCTTAAGCCATTTGTTTTTACACACTTGATGATTTTTTGTAAACAAAAAAGGACTGTGCACAGATGGGGGAAAAGCCATTATGAGGATGAGTGTGCTGACCTCAAACCAGGGCCAAAGAGTATCATTGCCCTTTACTCCCAGCATGAAACCACTCATGTGCCAGGTACTGTGCTAAGGAACCTAGTCCTCACGACAGCTCTGTGGGAGAGAGTTGTTTTGACAGATGAGGACAGTGAAGCTCTGAGAGGACCCAGGTCACAATCAAAGGAGATGTTAGAGGTGACGGGGCTGGGTCATGACCAGGAGTTCCAGCCTCCTAAGCCCAGGCTCACGAGAGGAACCCCTGTGCCTGGTGTCAGGCCTCTTCTCTCTCAGTATATGCCCTGGGAAAAGGACTAATGTCCCTTTTCACAAAGGCCGGTGGGAGATCACCAAGGACACTTTGAGACCTTGCCATCTAGTACAGCACTCAAAAAACAAAAACAAAAACAGTATTTTTAAACTATATGGAGTGGAATGGTCTTTTAAAAAACTAGTATATTTTTAAAATTAATGTATAAATCCAATCTAGAAAACCAGAGATGGGCCACTGTGATTGAAGGTGGGCAAGGGTAGCCTGAGACTCCTCCAGAGTTCCTGGAGCACAGCTTGAATGAAAGCCACTTATCCACTAGATTGGCACTTACCGGGAGAAGTGCAAGGGACGCCAAGGTGTCTAAGGCTTTGACTCTGGGTTGGAAAGAACCAGGTGGGATTCTAGGGGATTCACTTCTGGGTTAGCCTCTGGCAGGGCTCAGGATTCCAGGCCTGCCACATGTGTTGGGTGCTGCCGGCAGGTCTATGTGAGCTGGGCATCACTTACCCCACCCTGGTTCCAGCCAGGCCCCAATAGCTTGACCTCAGAAGATAAAAGACATTTTCACCAAATTACGTTTCATGAATTTAATTCTTTTAAGGTAAGAGCGACTACGTTCGAAACTCCAACCCCCTTCCTTTTCTCTTGCCCTTTAACAAGGCATCATCCGGTTTTCTTTATCAACAAAACGTCAGTGTTCAAGTTCAGTCTTGGTGCAAGATTGGTGGTAGATGTCAGGGATGACGGGAATGGCTTACACTGACATCATCGTAAGTACTTCCTCCTCATAGATGTCAGGGATATCACCTACCGGCGAGTTGATCATGCGCACGGTGTTGTTGTTAAACAGCTTGAATTCGTAATGGATGAGCTGTTCCCAAAAGCCGTTGTTGGGCCGGATGATGGAGCGGCGTGACTTGGTCCATAGGTAGGCGTCCAGCAGCGACATGGAGTGGTATTTCATGAGGTAAGCAAGGCACAGTGAGGCGGAGCGGCTCACTCCAGCCACGCAGTGCAGCAGCGTGCGGCCCTGCCTCATTTCCACGCTGTGAATGTAATCAGCAATGGGGTCAAAAAAGTCGTAGAGACGAGAGTCAGGAGCATCAGCAACAGGCACCTTTACATACTGAATGCCCTCGAAGAACACGTTGACCACTTCTATCGAAACATTGATAACGGTGGTGATGCGGTGGCTGGTAAGCAGGAGTTTGCTGTTGGCGGCCACACCATTGCTGAGAAAGAGGCTGCTGGTTATCTGAGACAGGCTGAAGATGGGAGGCTGCTGGACAGCCTGAGATGGAGGGGAAGACGCGGATGTTGTCATTAAGGCTGCTGGTCCGAGGTCTCGCTGCTGGTCCGAGGTGTCACTGCGGTGGTTTTGGGCACAATCCTTGCCAAGCTAGTTCCGGATAGCAGCCGTGCCGCGAAGTCTCAGGCTAGGGCTTGAAGAAAGAGGACCTGCCATGGGTCACCACCCTCTTCCTGTCTCCTTCCACCACTCCCATCTGAGCGTCACAATCCCGGACAGATAGCCCGGTGGCTCCGGTTTCCATGGCAACGGCCGCTTGCCGCAAGGAGGGCAGGACCTCTAAGCAGGGTCTTCAGAGACCCCCCAGTCTCTTTTCTTTTTATCTTTCTTCATAGTCATTTATTGTTCAAAGCCTAATTCTTATCTTTCTTGACTTTTAAAAATGTTCTGTTGCAAGATATCTATTTTATGTTTCAATTATTGGACCACATTAAACACAATATCTATGAATGCTTCTATTCCATCAGTGTTGCAGAACAGGGCTTACACTTTCCCTGAAATATAGCAATATCATATTCTAAGTTGGGGAACAGCGTTTGGCTCATGTAATATGCTAATCTCTATAAAACTGGAGCGAGTTTTGGGATTTGGCTGGGCTTGGTGGACTGGCCTGATACCTCTTTGTTGATTGTAACCGTAAAATTATTCTCCTGCTTACAAACACATCAGGGCTGGTTGTAAATGAGCATTGCTGACTGATATATAGCCTTTATCTTGAAGTTGGCCTGGGGTGGACAGTTGTGACTAATTTAGCTGTGTGATAGTCCATTTGTACGTACAGCTCAAATGACTTATCGAATAAGTCTACTTTATTACCTGAAACAACAGTTCAAATTATTTTGTGTATTTTCTTCAAAAAGAATGCCCACATGCTTCGTGAACTACAAATCACTTTGACCCCTACTTAGCTGTCTTCCCAGTAATATTAAACATTCTGGAACAAGTTAATGCTACATGGTAAGTGGGCTAAAAATTGAGACGGAGTCATGCTCTGTCGCCCAGGCTGGAGAGGCCCAGGCCTTTGACTCTGAGGTTCAAGCGATACTTGCGCCTCAGCCTACCAAGTAGCTGGAATTACAGATGTGCACCATCACGCCTGGCTAATTTTTGTATTTTTAGTAGAGACAGGGTTTCACCATGTTGGCCAGGCTGGTCTCGAACTCCTGACCTCAGGTGATCCTCTCCCACCTCGGCCTCCCGACATGCTGGATTACAGGCTAAGTTACTGCAGCCAGCCCAAAAATTGATTTCTAAAATGCGACCTGACATTTGCATTTCCTTCCAGCTGAGATTTTTGTAGAATTTGGCTGACAATGAAAAAGAACTATAGCTTAAAACTAACAAATTGTTTCACAGAGCAGCCAGTTGACTCACATACTTTGCTCTGATTCCATTGTCATTTTGGTATGTGTTGAAAGGTGTGCTGTGATTGTGAACAAAGATGAAATAGATGTCAGGCTGCTTATGATGGTCAAGGAAACGATAACCTCAAAACACAACACACTTTTCTCTTTCTCAGTTGTCATAATTAAATTATTTCACATTACTTAAATTGTCAGTCTCCACAACTCTATCTGGAAGAAAATAGAACACAAATACTAAATAAATATGAAAACTGTCTGTTGAAGACAGCTCAACTGGGCTAAAGGAGAAGCTTTGTAATCTATGTAGTAATGTGGAGAACCTAAACTAGTATTGGAGTCTACTTATTTCATAAGTATACACTCCTCAAACTTTAAAACTATAGCAAAATTAATAAAATAATTTCAGACACTATTTTCTTTCTTCTTCTTCTTTTTTTTTTTTTTTTTTGTGATGGAGTTTTCCTGTTGTTGCCCAGGCTGGAGTGCAGTGGCGCGATCTCAGCTCACTGCAACCTCCGCCTCCCAGGTTCAAGTGATTCTACTGCCTCAGCCTCCCAAGTAGCTGGGATTACAGGCTTGCGCCACCATGCCCAGCTATTTTTTTTGCATTTTTAGTACAGACGGGATTTTATCATGTTGGCCAGGCCAGTCTCGAACTCGTGACCTCAGGTGATACTCCTGCTTTGGCCTCCCAAAGTGCAGTGATTACAGGCGTGAGCCATCGCACCTGGCCTCAGACACTATTTTTAAAAACAAGCATGACCCATATTAAATAGATTTATGTATTTATGTATTTATTTTTTGAGACAGAGTCTCACTCTGTCACTCAGGCTGGAGTGCAGTGGAACGATCTCGGCTCCCTGCAACCTCCACCTCCTGGGTTCAAGCAATTCTCTGCCTCAGCCTCCCGAGTAGCTGGGATTACAGGAGCCTGCCATCATGCCCAGCCAATTTTTGTATTTTCAGTAGAGACGAGGTTTCACCATCTTGGCCAGGCTGATCTTGAACTCTTGACCTTGTGATCCACCCTCCTCGGTCTCCCAAAGTGCTGGGATTACAGGCGTGAGCCACCGCACCAGGCCTTATTTAATCTTTCATATTCTGTGATATCCATTAGTCTGAGGGATGTTGGGTGTTTTAAAATTCCAGTATGGAGTTTTTCCTGGATAGATAACATTTTCTCCCCTTGAGTTTGGAAACGGGTCACTTTCAGATCCCACTTGTCTCTACTTTCCCCCTTTTTTTTTTTTTAAACACACTCATGGAGGCAATTTTCCTTGTTACTTAGTGAAGAAAATGTATGAGGGACTTGCCCAAGAACATACTCTCTTTAATGCTGGGAAAACACCCCAGATGTTAACAACTAGTTAATGTTCAGATTTCTCAATTCAGTCGTCAAAGCCCTTACTAATCTGATCTAAGCCTGCCTTTCAAATCTTATTCATTCATTTATTCGTCAGATTTTTATTAAGAATCTATTGTGTGTTAAGCATTTTCACCTATGCAAATCCTCATTTCTGACCAAACAAATCAAATGCTTTTGGTAAATACAAAATGTACGTTTCTGTTTCCTTACCTTTGCTCATGCCATTCCTCTCTCTTGACAAACCTGACTCCTCTATGCTTCTTGAACTCTATCCAAGCTTCGAGACTCAGCTGGATTAATTTAAAAAGAGGATCAACTGAGCATCCAATCTGTGTCAGGTACAGTTCTGGCAGTGTAGATCCATCACAACACAGGCCCTGATTTCCAAGGGCTTATAGTTTGGTCAGAGAGATAGATAATCTTAGAAGAGTCTGGAAGAGAGGATATGATTCATTGTTTTAGGTGAGTGTTTGGGGGCCAGGGCCAGTAGGGGTATGTCATGGAAGGCTTAACAGAAAAACATGACTGGGAAAAAATCTTTTTGTTTTTATTACTCATTATTTAATGTGTCCAAATTTGTGTTTTGAAAAATATCAAAACTACATAAAAGCTGCAAGAATGGAACAATGAGCATCTGTTTATCCTTCACCTATAGTTCATCTGTTGTTAACATTCAGCACATTTGCTTTATCTCTCTATTTTGATAAACAAACACACATATTTATTTATTTGCTTGTTTCCTTTTGCTGAAACATTGCGAGTTTCTTGCAGATATAGCAACAATTTAGCCCTTCAGCAAGTATCTCCAAAGAACAGGTACATTCTTTTCCATAACCACAGTACAATGACCACACTCAGGAAATTTAACATGGACCCCATATTCTTATCTAATATGTGATCCATATTCAAATTTCACTAAGTCTCTTAATAATATTATTTATAGATTTTTTTTTCTTTTGATCCAGGATTGAATCAAGGATCACACATTGCATTTAGTTGTCACACTTCTTTAGCGTCTTTAAATTTGGAGCTATTGCCGAGCCTTTTATTTTGTTTCGGTCTTGCCGTGTTTAAGAGTTCAGGGCAGTTTTGCAGAACATCTTTCAATGTGTATTTGTTTGATTGTTCCCTTGGGATTAGATTCAGGTGAAATATTTTTGGCAAAAATACCACCAGAATGTGTAATTTTCAGTACATCGTACCAGGGGGCATATGTTATTTGTTTGTTCCATTAATGGTGATGAAAAATTTTCTTTTCTCTTTCAATAGCTTTAGGGATACTAGTGGTTTTGGGTTACATGGATGAATTGTATAATGGCGAAGTCTGAAATTTAGTGCACCCATCACCTGAGTAATGTACATTCTTTCCAATATGTAGTTTTTAAATCTCTCCCCCTTCCCATCCTCCCCCATTCTGAGTCTCCAATGTCCATTATACCACTCTGTATGTCTTTGTGTACCCATAGCTTAATTCCCACTTACAAGTGAGAACATGAAGCCAGGCGTGGTGGCTCACGCCTATAATCCCAGCATTTTGGGAGGCTGAGGCAGGTGGATCACCTGAGGTCAGGAGTTCGAGACCAGTCTGGCCAACATGGCAAAACCCTATCTCTACTAAAAATACAAAATTAGCTGGGTGTGGTGGTGCGCGCTTGTACTCCCAGCTACTTGGGAGACTGAGGCAGGAGGATGGCTTGAATGCGGGAGGATCGCTTGAACCCGGGAGGCAGAAGTTCCAGTGAGCCAAGATCGCATTATTGCACTCCAGCCTCGGCAAGAGAATGAGACTTGTCTCAAAAAAAAAAAAAAAAAAAAAAATGGTGAGAACATGTGGTATTTTGTTTTCCATTCCTGAGTTGCTTCACTTAGAATAGTGTTCTCCAGGCTGGGCTCGGTGGCTCATGCCTGTAATCCTAGCACTTTGAGAGGCCGAGGTGAGCAGATTGCCTGAGATCAGGAGTTCGAGACCAGCCTGGGCAACATGGTGAAACCCTGTCTATAAAAAAAAATTAAAAAAAAAGAATAATGTTCTCCAGTTCCATCCAAGTTGCTGCAAAATACATTACTTTGTTCTTTTTTATAGCTGAGTAGTATTCCATGGTGTATATATATATATATATATATAACGTTTTCATTATCCACTTATCAGTTGATAGGCACTTAGTTTTGTTCCACATCTTTGCAATTGTGAATTGTGCTGTAATAAATATATGCGTGTAGGTGTCTTTTTGATATAATGACTTCTTTTCCTTTGGGTAGATACCCAGTAGTGGGATTGCTAGATCAAATGGTAGATCTACTTTTAGTTCTTCAAAGAATCGCCATACTACTTTCCTTAAAGGTTGCACCAAGAACCCAGCAGTGTTACCTTTTTACCACCTCCATACCAATATCTATTTTTTTTTACTTTATTTTATTTTATTTTATTTATTTATTTTTGAGACAGAGTCTTGCTCTGTCACCCAGGCTGGAGTGCAGTGGTGCCATCTCAGCTCACTGCAACCTCCACTTCCCCAGTTCAAGCAATTCTCATGCTTCAGCTTCCCACACAGCTGAGATTACAGGCGCCTGCCACCGCACCTGGCTAATTTTTGTATTTTTAGTAGAGGTGGGGTTTCACCATTTTGGCCAGGCTGGTCTTGAACTCCCAACCTCAGGTGATCTGCCCACCTCGGCCTCCCAAAATGCCCAGCCTTTACTTTTTAATAATGACCATTCTGGCTGAGGTAAGATGACATGTCATTGTAGTTTTAATTTGCATTTTCCTGATGATTAGTGATGTTGAGCATTTTTTCATGCTTCTTGGGCATTTGTATATCTTCTTTTGAGAAATATCTATTCATATCATTTGCTCACTTTTTTGGGGGGGGATTTGAACACAGGCATTTGCTCACTTTTTAATGAGATTATTTGTTTTTTTTTCCTGATGATTTGTTTGAGTTTAGTGTGGATTTTGGATATTAGTCCTTTGTTGAATGCATAGTATGCAAATATTTTCTTCCATTCTGTGGGTTGTCTGTTTACTCTGGCGATTGTTGCTTTTGCTGTGCATAAGCTTTTAAATTTAATTATGTCCCATTTGTTTATTTTTGTTTTGTTGCATTTGCTTTTGGAGTCTTAGTCATGAATTCTTTGCCTAGGCCAATGTCCAGAAAAGCTTTCTTAGGTTTTCTTCTAGAATTTTTATGGCTTCGGGTCTTACGTTTAAGTCTTTAATTCATCTTGAGTTGATTTTTGTATATGGTGAGAGGAATTAATCTAGTTTCATTCTTCTACATGTGGGATCCAGTTTTCCCAACACTATTTATTGAATAGGGTGTCCTTTCCCCAGTTTATGATTTTGTATGCAAGGCCAGTTGGTTGTAAGTATTTTGCATTATTTCTGGGTTTGCCATTCTATTCCATTGATCTGTGTGTCTACTTTCATACCTGTACCATTGATATACCAGTATAATTTGAAGTGTGGTAATGTGATACCTTCAGATTTTTTTCTTTTTGCTTAGGATTGCTTTAGCTATTTGGGCTCTTTTTTGGTTCTATATGAAAATTTCAGGATCGTTTTCTCTAATTCTGTGAAAAAATGATGTTGGCGTTTTGATAGGAATTGCAGTGAGTTTACAGATTGCTTTGGGCAGTATGGTCATTTGCATGATACTGATTCTTTTTTTTTTTTTTTTTTTTTGAGATGGAGTCTTGCTCTGTTGTCCATGCTGGAGTGCAGGGGCACAATCTCAGCTCACTGCAACCTCCACCTCCCAGGTTCAAGCAATTCTCCTGTCCCAGCCTCCCGAGTAGCTGGGATTACAGGCATGAGCCACCACCATGCCTGGCTAATTTTTTTTTTTTTTCAGTAGAGGCAGGGTTTCACCATATTTGCCAGGCTAGTCTTGAACTCCTGACCTTGTGATCCATCCTCTTCAGCCTTCCAAAATGCTGGGATTATAGGCGTGAGGCACCTCACCCGGCTATATTGATTCTTCTAATTCATGAGCATGGGATGTATTTCCATTTGTTTGTGTTATCTACAATTTCCTTCAGCAGTATTTTGCATTTCTCCTTGAGATCTTTCACCTTCAAGCAATTCTCCTGCCTCAGCCTCCTGAGTAGCTGAGATTACAGGCATGAGCCACCACCATGCCAGGCTAATTTTTTGTGTTTTTTTTTTTTTTGTATTTTTAGTAGAGGCAGGGTTTCACCATATTGGCCAGGCTGGTCTTGAAATCCTGACCTCAGGTGATCCACCCACCTTAGCTTCCCAAAGGGCTGAGATTACAGGTGCAAGCCACCGTACCCGACTTTCTTTTCCAATTTGGATGCCCTTTATCTTGCCTGATTGCTCCGGCTAGGACTTCCAGTACTATGCTGAATAACAGTGGTGAAAGTGGGCATCCTTGTCTTGTTCCTGTTCTCAGAGGGAATGCTTTCAGCTTTTCCCCATTCAGTATGATGTTGGCTGTCAGTCTGTCATATATGGCTTTTATTATTTTGAGGTATGTTCCTTCTACGCCTAGTTTGTTGAGGGTTTTTATCATAAAGGGATGCTGAATGTTATCAAGTGATTTTTTTGCATCTATTGAGATGATCATGTGGTTTTTGTTTTTAATTGTTTGTATTAGTAATTTTATTATTATTATTTTGAGATGGAGTTTCTCTCCTGTTGCCCAGGCTGGAGTGCAATGGCGCAATCTCGGTTCACTGCAACCTCAGCCTCCCGGGCTCAAGCGATTCTCCTGCGTCAGCCTACCAAGTAGCTGGGATTCATTTTGTATTTTTAGTAGAGATGGGGTTTCTCAATGTTGGTCAGGCTGGTCTCGAACTTCTGACCTCAGGTGATCTGCCCACCTGGGCGTCCCAAAATGCTGGGATTACAGGCGTGAGCCACCGTGCCCAGCCTATTATTATTATTTTTATTGAGACGGAGTCTTGCTCTGTCACCCAGGCTGGAGTGCAGTGGCATGATCTCAGCTCACTGCAGCCTCCGTCTCTCGAGTTCAAGCAATTCTCCCACCTCAGCCTCTCGAGTAGCTGGGATTACAGATGCTTGCCACCGTGCCCAGCTAATTTTTGTATTTTTAGTAGAGACGGGATTTTGCCATGTTGGCCTGGCTGGTTTTGAACTACTGACCTCAAGTGATCCACCCACCTCAGCCTCCCAAAGTGCTGGGATTACAGGCGTGAGCTACCGCACCTGACCCTCTTTGTATTAATAATGAATAAAGAGTATGTGGGGTGGTGCTTTGAGTTTGTGGGACTATCCTTGGAATAGAACTGAATAATGAATAGGAGTTTTCCAGTCAGAGAAAGAGGAAAGGATATTCTAGACAGAAAGGGAGGCATATGCAAAGGCATATAGGTATGAAATAGTGTCAGAAGGGCAAATAACAACTCAGAATTGTTAGAGTATACAGAGCGAAGCTGTAGAAGTTGTAGGAAGGATGGCTAGAGATCCCAGAGTGCCTTAAAGCAGAGACTTGGGCTTGATCCTGTAGGTCAAGTGACACACAAGTATTTTGTGCAGGGAAATTGCATCATCAGAATAGAATTTTAGGAAGCTCATTTATAGCTATGTGGATGAATTTGTAGAGAGAAGGGGAGAAGTGGGAAGAACGGCAATACTAGCGGGAGTAAGAACTATTGCAGTAGTCTAGCTGAGCAATGAGATCCATCTATATAGACTCTTTCCTGCATGGAAGCTGGATCAGATCCAATATATTTCATCTAATCAGATGTACACATGGGCTAGGCGACGTAAGAGGATGGAATACCAAACTTCCTATGGATCAGTCTCTGGAGAGTTTGACGTCCTGAAAGGAAAAAGTAAGGCGAGAGGTTGAGGTTGCAGGTAATATGTTTAAATTGGAGGGTGGCAGTAGGGAGAAAACCTGAAGGAGTATAGGGTGAGGGCACAGGAGAGCCCTGTAGCTAAAAGGAGTTGCATGTTATGCTGTCCAACAGGCAGGTAAGATGGGAATTCCCCAGCAGAAGCCCCTAAGGCAGAGGTGGCAGTTGGCCTACCTGAGTAATGAGCATGTGGGGCTGGGTCAGTTGCAACACAATATACAACCAACAGGAAGCCAGTTCCTCTAGGACTTGTTGCTGGGCTCAGCCTGGTCCTTGGTTTATGGACGGTGAGTGGGGAGACAGATGGATATGAATATGGAAGTCTTTAAATAACACCCTCTAGTCCTGAATACAAATAACATGAGAAAATGATTGTTGCTTATTTGTTAGGTGAAAAAAAAAACAGTTTATAAAAGACTAGATACATTTTCGTAAAGGCAAAATATATATGTGAATATTTGTCATTACGTGTACATATCATATATATTACACACCTATTTATGAATCCTATTTATGGAAATATTAGGTATTTGAAGCAGCTCTAGTTATGGAGTAAGAATTCAATTTGTTAAAGTCTTTTTCATTGTCGGTTTTAAATGTAATCTACATGAATCATTCAAATTAAAAAAGAATTTTATTTATTTAAATTGACAAATGACAAATTGAGCTGAGTGTGGTGGGTAACATAGGGAGACCCTGTCTCTACAAAAAACTTTTTAAAAATTAAAAAAAAATTAGGCGAGTGTGGTGGCATGCACCTGTGGACTCAGCTACTTTGGGAGGCTAAGGTGGGAGGATCACTTGAGTCCAGGAAGTCAAAGCTTCCATGAGCCATGATTGTGCCACCACACTCCAGCCGGGGCGAAAGAGGAAGACTGTCTCAAAAAAGAAAACCTCACACCCAGTACTTTGGGAGGCTGAGGTGGGCGGGTCACTTGAGGTCAGGAGTTCTAGATCAGCCTGGCCAACATGGTAAAACCCTGTCTCTACTAAAAATACAAAAATTAGCTGGGCGTGGTGGCGGGCACCTGTAATCCCAGCTACTTGGGAGGCTGAGGCAGGAGAATCGCTTGAACCTGGGAGGTGGAGGTTGCAGGGAACTGAGATCGCAACGCTGCACTCCAGCCTGAGTGACAGAGTCCATTTCAAAAAAAAAAAACCCACAAAAAACCAAATAACAAATTGTATATATTTATGCTGTATAACATTGTTTTGATATGTATAAACATTGTGGAATGATTAAAGCATGCTAATTAACGTATCTACCACCTCACATATCATTTTTGTGAATGCTAGATATTATCTAATATTATATTTGAGTGGTGAGATTCAAGGAGATTCTCCTTTGTTTTCTCACTTGTCTATACTTTCAAATTTTCTAAAATAATGTGTGTTATTTTGTAATGAAAAAAAGAAAGAATACAAGTGTTCTTAAACATTATCAACAAATACCCTTTTCTTTTTTGCCAATAAAATTAGCAAAGTTGGCCGGGCGCGGTGGGTTACCCCTTTAATCCCAGCACTTTGGGAGGCTGAGGCAGGTGAATCACGAGGTCAGAAGATCGAGACCATCCTGGCTAACACAGTAAAACCCCGTCTTAACTAAAAATACAAAAAATTAGTCAGGGGTGGTGGCATGAGCCTGTAGTCCCAGCTACTTGGGAGGCTGAGGCAGGAGACTCATTTGAATCCGGGAGGTGGAGGTTGCAATGAGCCGAGATCATGCCACTACACTCCAGCCTGGGCAACAGAGTGAGACTCCATCTCAAAAAACAAATAAACAAACAAATAAAAATTAGCCAAGTTGGGCCGGGCACAGGGGCTCACACCTGTAATCCCAGCACTTTGGGAGGCCGAGACAGGCTGATCACGTAAGCTCAGGAGTTTGAGACCAACCTGGGCAATATGGCAAAACCCTGTCTCTACTAAAAATACAAAAATTAGCCGGGCATGGTGGCGCCGGCCTATAATCTCAGCTACTCAGGAGGCTGAGGCAGGAGAATTGCTTGAACCCGGGAGGCGGAGGTTGCAGGGAACTGAGATCATGCCACTGCACTTCAGCCTGGGCAACAGAGTGAGACTCTATCTCAAAAAAATAAATAAATAAATAAAATGAAATTAGCAAAGTTGAAAAACTGATAATACGTAGTGGTGACAGGAATTTAGAGAAATGGGTACGTTCATGCACTGTCAGATTTGGAGGTGGTGTAGAGCAACATTGGCCAAACCATGTGATGATGATATAAATCAAAAAAACCTCTTATGGCCTTGGAGAATAAGGAGGGTACTACCAGTTTGGCAATATCCAGTAAACTGACAGTGCACATACTCTATGCCCCAGCAACTCCACCCCAGGCAGAAACTCTTGCTCATATACACAAGAAGACATTTACAAGAAAGCTTATAATAGTGAAAAAATGAAACAATATAAATGTTCACCAAGAAGAAAATTAAAATTTGATGGCATAGTCATATTATGAACACTACACAAACTGCTATGAAAATAAATGAACTACAGCTACATGTGTAAATCTAAGCCTTAAAAGTATAATGCTGTAGAAAAAGAGCAAATCAGCCGGGCACAGTGGCTCACACCTGTAATCCCAGCAGTTTGGGAGGCCAAGGTGGGCAGATCATGAGGTCAGGAGATAGAGACCATCCTGGCTAACATGGTGAAACCCCGTCTCTACTAAAACACAATAAATTAGCTGGGTGTGGTGGTGCTCACCTGTAGTCCCAGCTACCCTGGGGGCTGAGGCAGGGGAATTGCTTGAACCCAGGAGGCAGAGGTTGCAGTGAGCCGAGATGGCGCCACTGCACTCCAGCCTGGTGACAAAGTGAGACTCCGTGTAAAAAAAAGAAAGAAAGAAAAAGAGCAAATCACAGGAGAATATGTGCAGTACGAAGTTTAAAGACAAGAAGAACAGTACTATATATTATTTATGCATGCATATTCATATACATATATTATATATAGCAAAAGTTAAAAACCCTGCACGGGTCTGAGAAACACCAAATTGAGGATATGATTCCTCCAGGGAAAGAGAGGCTCTGGGAAGGCTAGATAGGCTGTTTCAATATGTCTTAATACTTTATTTCATTAAGGAAATAGATCTAAAGCAAATATGGCAAAATGTTAAGGTCTAACAAGCTGCATGTTGGGTATATAGGTATTTATTATCATATCCAGTAGACTGTTAGGATTGCTTAAAACATTTCTTTATAAAAATGAATGAGGAAAAATGCATATATGCTTTGGGCTAGCAATTTCTCTGCTGGTAATTTATTTATTCTAGGGAAACCCTTACAAATGTGTACAAGAGATTTACCTACCAAGATGTTTATTGTAGGTATTATTTATGATATAAAAAATTGGAAGAAACCTAATCCAGCAATAAGGGCTTGTTTAACGACAACACCTCCATGCAGTAAAATACAATGCAGATCTTAAAATGATAACCTAGAAGAATATTTATGGATACAAAGAAAAATTCACACTATTTTGTTAATAAAAATACTATAAAAGGGTTTAATCTCCATTTATACAATAAAGTAATATCTATTTATCTATATATATAGATTCATGAATAGAAGAAAGCAAAGAAGGAAATACACAAAAATGTCCACAATCATTGCCTCCGAGCAGTGTTATTGTAAAAATTTTATATTTTCTGGATTTCTCCAACATTTATGTAATAGATATGTGACAATTTTTTAAGTAGAAAACTATATATGTTTTAAAAAAGATACTAATAAGATGGTTTTGGTGACAGATAATATGGAATGAGGCAAAAAAGCAGCAGCCACAGGATGAAGGAAAAAAAGAGAGAAAATCAAGAGTGATGAAGAAGGTGTAATTGACAAGAATTTCTAACAGATTAAGAAGGGAGGGGAGGGCCAGCTGCGGTGGCTCATGCCTGTAATCCCAGCACTTTGAGAGGCTGAGGTGGGTGGATCACAAGATCAGGAGTTCAAGACCAGCCTGGCCAATATAGTGAAACCCCGTCTCTACTTAAAATACAAAAAAGTTAACCAGGCATGGTGGCACATGCCTGTAATCCCAGCTACTTGGGAGGCTGAGGCAGAAGAATTGCTTGAACCCGGGAGACGGAGGTTGCAGAGAGCCAAGATTCCGCCACTGCACTCCTGCATTCCAGCCTGGACAACAGAGTGAGACTCCATCTCAAAAAAAAAAAAAAAAAAAAAAAAAAAAAAAAAAAAAAAAAAAAACAAAGAAAGGAGGGGAAAAAACTATCATAATCACTTGCTGTTTTCTGACTTGGGCACCTGGACAGGCAATCATACCATTTCCTGAAATAAGAAATGCACGAGGGAGATCAGATCCAGCACGAAAGATGAATGAGGAGTACAATTTGGAACAGGATGAGATCAAGAGGTCCCAGGATATTGTGGCAAACAGCGTGGAGCTTCTATCCTGTATTCACTCTCTCCTGTCCACCTCTTAACAGGAGCACCTGGTTTAAGAATGCGCAACTATCCAAAATCTGGCAAATGATATGCTAGGGGAAGTCTACTGGAAGTTCCTGGGAAAGGTTTCCTGGCTCCTAAGAAAAAGACAAGAGTACTACATGCTCCTCTTTCCTCCTCTGAACATGTCATTTCTGGGTGTAATAGCCAGATGCTGGTAGCTATCCTGCAGCCCTGTGGTGAGGTAACCTGAGGGCAAAGCCAGCAGAAGGGAGAGGTGGGAAGACCATGTGTCCTTGACAGTGTTGACAGAATTATTTATTAACTAACCCCAGAACTTGCTTATCTCTAGACTCCTTGTTATGGGGGCTAATAAACCCTTATTGCTTATGTGTTTTGAGTCAGGATGTTCTGTTGCTTGCAACATTTATCTAAAGTAATATAGGCAATTCTGTGGAGACGTCCAGAGGGTAGAACAAAGGCTTTTGAGAGGAAGACTTGCCTGAAGTCAAAAGTAGCAGAGTCCTAATCCTATTTACAATAGCGGGTAAGTTGTTTGGTGGGTTTTATTTTATTTCATTTTGAGACAGGATCACCCAGGCTGAACTGCAGTGGTGCAATCACGGCTCATTGGAGCCTCAACCTCCCAGGCTCAAGTGATTCTCCCACCTCACCCTCCCTAGTAGCTGGGACTACAGGCACGCACAACCATACCTGTCTAATTTTTGTATATTTTGTAGAGATGAGGTTTCACTATGTTGTCCATGCTGGCCTCGAACCCCTGGGCTCAAGTGATCCTCCAGCCTCAGCCTTTCAAAGTGCTGAGATTATAGGCATGAGCCATAGCCCCTGGCCTGTTTGGCAGTTTTTTTTTTTTTTTTTTTGAGACGGAGTCTGACTCTGTCGCCAGGCTGGAGTGCAGTGGTGCCATCTCAGCTCACTGCAGCCTCTGCCTCCCAGGTCCAAGCGATTCTCCTGCCTCAGGCTTCCGAATAGCTGGGACTACAGGAGCACACCACCACGCCCAGCTAATTTTTGTATTTTTAGTAGAGACGGGGTTTCACCATGTTGACCAGGATGGTCTCGATCTGTTGATCTCGTGATCCACCCTCCTCGGCTTTCCAAACTGCTGGGATTACAGGCGTGTCACCGTGCCCGGCTTGTGTTTTTAAATTGTCTTAAAATTGTAAAGCTAGTACAATTCTATAATATTATATGTTAATTCTATTTATATAAGTGTATGCTTATTTTATTATTTTATTTTTTGAGACAGTTTCACTCTTGTTGCCCAGGCTGCAGTGCAATGGCACAATCTCGGCTCACTGCAGCCTCCACATCCAGGGTTCAAGCAATTCTCCTGCCTCAGCCTCCCAAGTAGCTGGGATTATAAGCACCTGCCACCATGCCCGGCTTCTTTTGTATTTTTAGCAGAGCCCGGGTTTCACCATGTTGGTCAGGCTGGTCTCAAATTCCTGACCTCAGGTGATCCACCTGCCTCGACTTCCCAAAGCACTGGAATTATAGGCGTGAGCCACCGTGCCTGGCTGCTTATTTTATTATAAATATAATATATATTATTTATATGAGGGAATGCTTATTTTTAATCTAATAATACAGAAGTTTAGGCCGGTCACAGTGGCTCATGCCTGTAATCCCAGCACTTTGGGAGGCCGAGGCTGGCAGATCACATGAGGCCAGGAGTTTGAGACCAGCCTGGCCAACATGGTGAAATTTCCTCTCTACTAAAAATACAAAAATTAGCCAGGCGTGGTGGCACATGCCTGTAATCCCAGCTACTCAGGAGGCTGAGGCTGAGGTAGGAGAATTGCTTGAACTCAGGAGGCAGAGGTTGCGGTGAGCCAAGATCAAGCCACTGCACTCCAGCCTGGGCAACAGAGCAAGACTCTGTCTCAAAAAATAAAATTTAAAAAAAATATGTAAGTTTATATATAGAAGTTTACAGGGTAAAAAGTGAAACTCTCACTTTCATTCACCCACTAATCCCATTTTTTAAATCAGAAGTAACTAACTACTGATAATAAATAATATGAGTTACCCTTCAGATATTTTATTGAGCATTTTGCACACACACACACATTTTTACTAAAATTGGAAGGAATATTTAAGATGGTCTAAGAATTTGGACTTGGTAGTCCTGTGGAAGGAAAAAGAAAAGAAAGAGGGGCTAAGGTAAAACATAGGCCATGGAGCATACCTGCAACTCTTGGTAGAGAGCACTGGTACCTCAAAAAGATAAAGCAGTCATCTTTCAGAAGAGCTGAAATAATATGTCAGTGGGCCTGTGAGAAATGGGCTAGACAAGAAAGACATACATATGTATTAACAGAGTGTGTTCAGAGAAAACAAAGATATTAAAGTCAGAAGTCTCGGAGACAGACCCTTCAATTTGCAGGCATTGATTAATGACAGAGCTTGTCATGTGGGCAATTCAATGCTGCATGCTCTAGGAGGAGTCATTCTGGAGCATGTGCCAAGATTTTCCACGATGTGTAGCAGTAGCAGGTATTCATTTGTGTAAGGATGAATAATAATTTATTTGTGTAAGATGGGTAATGCTAGGGAAATTAAGGAGTATCAGATTTATAAAATCACACTCTATAGGTTAGTTTGAAATTATTATTATTATTTTTTCATTTTTTTCTTTCTTTTTATTAGTCTGAAATTATTTTAATTGAACAATATGTCTTGGAGCTCTGTTCATGTTGAACTTATTTTTTACACAGGCTGTGTGGCATTTCATAGTATGAATGTACCATACTTTATTTATTTATTTATTTTTTGAGGGGGAATTTCACTCTTGTCGCCCAGGCTAGAGTGCAATGGCATGATCTTGGCTCACTGCAACCTCTGCCTCCCAGGTTCAAGCGATTTTCCTGCCTCAGCTTCCCAAGTAGTTGGGATTACAGGCGTGTACCACCACACCTGGCTAATTTTGAATTTTTAGTAGAGACAGCGTTTTGCCATGTTGGTCAGGCTGGTCTCGAACTCTCAACCTCATGGGATTCGCCCACCTCCACCCCACAAAGTGCTGAGATTACAGGCATGAGCCACAATGCCCCGCCATTATTTAACCATTACCACTTGGACTGATAACTTGAGATATTTTCAGTTATGTATTCTTTTATTTATTTATTTTTTAGACAGAGTTTTTGCTCTTGTTGCTGAGGCTGGAGTGTAATGGCATGATCTCGGCTCACTGCAACCTCCACCTCCCGGGTTCAAGTGATTCTCCAGCCTCAGCCTCCTGAGTAGCTGGGATTACAGGCGCTGGCCACCACGCCCAGCTAATTTTTGTATTTTTAGTAGAGATGGGGTTTCACCATGTTGACCAGGCTGGTCTGGAACTCCTGACCTCAGGTGAGTTGTCCACCTGGGCCTCCCAAAGTGCTAGGATTACAGGCATGAGCCACTGTGCCCAACCTCAGTTATTTATTATTACCAACGATGATGTGATAAACATCCTTGCACATATGCTTTTGTACATATGTGTGACTGTTCCAGTGTGGTAGATTCCTAGATGTAAAATTGCTGGGTCAAAGAGTATGTATACTTTATATTTTAATTATCATTTAGAATTGCCCACCAAAAAGCCTGTATCAATTGGTATTTCTACCAAAAGTACATGAGAGCATACATCTTCATACCTTCCTCAACCTTGTACATTAGCAATCCTTTTCATTTTCACCAATTTACTTTTTATTTTATTTATTTATTTATTTTTGAGACAGAGTCTCTCTCTGTCACCCAGGCTGGAGAGCAGTGGTGTGATCTCGGCTCACTGCAACCTCTGCCTCCCAGGTTCAAGTGATTCTTCTGTCTCAGCCTCCCAAGTAGGTGGGATGACAGGCACGCGCCGCCATGCCGGGCTAGCTTTTTGTATTTTAGCAGAGACCAGTTTTCACCGTGTTGCCCAGGCTGGTCTCAAACTCCTGAACTCAGGTAATCCACCCTCTTCAGCCTCCCAAAGTGCTGGGATTACAGGCATAAGCCACCGTGCCCGGCCCATTTTCACCAATTTAATGGGGGAAATTGGTACCTCATTCTTTTAATTTTCATTTTGCTGATTATATATTACCACATTAGATCTTATCTTTATTTTAATTTTAATTTTATTATTATTATTATTTTTAAGACAGAGTCCTGCTCTGTCACCCAGGCTGGAGTGCAGTGGCTTGATCTTGGCTCACTGCAACCTCTGCCTCCTGAGTTCAAGCGATTCTCCTTCCTCAGCCTCAGCCTCCTGAGTAGCTGGGATTACAGGTGTGTGCCAACACACCTAGCTAATTTTTTGTATTTTTAGTAGAGATGGGGTTTCATCATGTTGCCCAGACTGGTCTCGAACTCCTGAGCTCAAGCAATCCACCTGCCTCGTCCTCCCAAAATGCTGGGATTACAGGCGTGAGCCACCACGCCTGGCCTAGAGCTTTTTTTTTTTTTTTTTTTTTTGAGATGGACTCTCCGTCTGTCACCCAGGCTGGAGTACAGTGGCTGTCTCTTGGCTCACTGCAACCTCCGCCTCCCTGGTTCAAGCGATTCTCCTGCCTCAGCCTCTGGAGTAGCTGGGACTACAGGCGCAAGCCACCACACCCGGCTAATTTTTGTATTTTTAGTAG
Organism: Cacajao melanocephalus; assembly: GCA_963573385.1. Classification (NCBI taxonomy): domain Eukaryota; kingdom Metazoa; phylum Chordata; class Mammalia; order Primates; family Pitheciidae; genus Cacajao; species Cacajao melanocephalus. Next base: position 1,659 of record CAUYLG010056119.1, on the reverse strand, counting down.
AGACAGGGTTTCACCTTGTTGGCTAGGATGGTCTTCATCTCTTGACCTCGAGATCTGCCTGCCTCGGCCTCCCAAAGTGCTGAGATTACAGGCGCAGAGCTTTTTTTTTTTTTTTTTTTTTTTTTTGAGATGCTCAGGCTGGAGTGCAGTGAGACAATCTCGGCTCACTGCAACCTCTGCCTTCCGGCTTCAAGCAATTCTCCTGCCTCAGTCTTCTGAGTAGCTGGGATTACAGGTGTGTGCCACCAAGCCCAGCTAATTTTTGTATTTTTAGTAGAGACGGGGTTTCACCATGTTGGTCAGGCTGGACTTGAACTACTGACCTCGTGATCTACCCGCCTCTACCTCCCAAAGTGTTGGGATTACAGACGTGAGCCCCAGTGCCCGGCCTAGAGCTTACTTTTGTACCATCATTCCTTAGTATCCATTAGGAATTGATTCCAGGACCCACACAGATACCAAAATCTATGGATGCTTAAGTCCTTATATAAAATGCTGTAGTAGTTGCATATAACCTACATACATCCTCCTGTGTACTTCAAATTATCTTTAGATTACTTATAATACAATGCAAATACAATGTAAATGGCTTTTATATAGTAGTTTTAAAAATTTGGGTTTTTAAATGTATTTTATTGCATTTTAGGTTCTGGGGTACATGTGCTGGTCATGCAGGATTGTTGCATAGGTACACACATGGCAATGTGGTTTGAGAGTTTTTAGCATAAAGGGCTGTTGAATTTTGTCGAAGACCTTTTCTGCATCTATTGAGATAATCATGTGGTTTTTGTCTTTGGTTCTGTTTATGTGGTGGGTTACGTTTATAGACTTCTGTATATTGAACCAGCCTTGCATCCCCGGGATGAAGCCTACTTGATCATGGTGGATAAGCTTTTTGATGTGCTGTTGCAATTGGTTTGCCAGTATTTTATTGAAGATTTTTGCATCGACGTTCGTCATGGATATTGGCCTGAAGTTTTCTTTTTTTGTTGAGTCTCTGCTGGGTTTTGGTATCAGGATAATGTTGGTCTCATAAAATGATTTGGGAAGGATTCCCTCTTTTTGTATTGTTTGGAATAGTTTCAGAAGGAATGATACCAGCTCCTCTTTGTACGTCTGGTAGAATTCAGCTGTGAACCTGTCTGGACCTGGACTTTTTTTGGTTGGTAGGTTATTAATTGCTGCCTCAACTTCAGCCTTTGTTATTGGTCTGTTCAAGGTTTCAACTTCTTCCTGGTTTAGGCTTGGGAGGGTGCAAGTGTCCAGGAATTTATCCATTTATTCCAGGTTTACTGGTTTGTGTGCATAGAGTTGTTTGTAGTAGTCTCGGGTTGTAGTTTGTATTTCCAAGGAATCGGTGGTGATCTCCCCTTTATCATTTTTTATTGCATCTATTTGATTCTTCTCTCTTTTCTTTTTTATTAATCTGGCTAGCAGTCTGTCTATTTTGTTGATCTTTTCAAAAAAACAGCTCCTGGATTTATTGATTTTTTTGAAGGATTTTTTGTGTCTCTATCACCTTCAGTTCTGCTCTGATCTTAGTTATTTCTTGTCTTCTGCTAGCTTTTGAGTTTTTTTGATCTTGCTCCTCTAGCTCTTTCAATTTTGACGATAGGGTGTCGATTTTAGATCTTTCCTCACTTCTCTGGTGGGCATTTA